>CASHTH010002193.1:0-138120 GCA_030341885.1 Geodia barretti
AATAAATGCCCTAATATTCATTAGAAACAAATTGACAAGTATCCTCAGCTTTGCGCCCTATAATGACAGCGAGCCATATTACGACTCGGATTATTCGTATTAGTATAGATTTGCCGATTTTTGGAGCGCGCATACATAATGGACGTAGTGCGCACCTATAGGGGTCATTGGAATTAAAGGCCGTCGGCAGGGCAAAGCACTTTTGTAAGCATGGCTAAGGGCATGAAAATGTAGGAACTGCACAGCACTGGTGCCCGACCCCTCGACGAAACAGCCGTTAGGCGAATCGCAAGAGCTAGGGGGTACGTGCGTTACCGCATTATCGTGAGATGCCTAAAGCGGGGGCATTGTGATGCATTGCGCAGTATACGATGCCGACGCAGCACCATCTGCACGCCATCATCGGATATCGAGTGACCTGAACGCAGGGGTGAGGGTGTGCCCCCCACGCGTTTTACACCGAAGAAGAAACCGCTTGCAACCGTGTATCAGACGCAGACGCCGATGATTACGAGACGGCGAAAGCACGTGATTTGAACTATGCGTTGGAACACCAATACGAACCTATCGGACCCTCAGACGAGATTTGAAGCAGACATATGATTGCATACGAGGGGCAATTGGAACATCATGCGCCGTGCACCTCCTAGCAACGACATGCCGCCATTGCGTTTCGCCCCCCTGGAAAGTTAACTATGCCCGTGACATCTGGCCTCACGGCTGCCCAGACATGGCGACATGCCCTGCGGCGGTTTGTCTGACACTTTGCTGTTATGATCAAACGAGTCATGAATCTGGAATATGCATTCTAAGCTGGTTAATGGTGACCTGTCAAGGTTATCTGCGAATAATTGCGCCAACCTAATCATTCAATCGAAAGTAGGCAAGATCTTGACGTTTGTGGTTTGCCGCAAATGTGCAGTTTGAAAACGGTGCCTCTGGCCTCGATATTCAACTCACAATTAACCACCAATAGGTTACAGGTATCGTAGGTTGCCGGCGACCACAAAGGATGCATAGCCATTCCAGATGTGCAGAGTTGGCGGTGGGCTAGAATGTATGATGCGGAGAAGATACCTTTCCTACTCGCGTCTTATAGCGAATTCACGCACCGCGACTGTGCAGCGGTACAGCCAGAACGACCTGGACAACCGGATGGTCTCCATGGCGCCCTGTCGAGTTGCGGGGATGCCACTTAGAAACGCGCCGACACAACGCGCTGATGGATTAGCTTTATGATGCCGATTCTACAAAGGTGGTGAACGCACTGGTCAACGGCGTACCCCGTCGTCCGTATAATGCGCGCCACAGCGTCGAATTGCATTAACGCTATGTGCTTTCAGCCGATGACGGAGAAAGAACGGTTGATTGCCCGGTAGATCTGCAGAGCCGGAGTATAGACGAATGTTTTGAAGCGTTAGCAGTGCGTAGTTTGCAGACCCCTAGATTTAGACAGCTCGATAGGCCGAAAGCCCAGATCTGGTTCCCTACGAAAAGCCCTGCCAGCCGTGCTGCCAGGTGAATAGCCCTAGAACGGTTGTGTGTATGAGGCAATAATATCTAAAGCAAATATGGGAATTTTACTTTGTTGGAAGGAGGGGTTGTATGTATATGCCATTGCCACCAAATCGTGTTGACCTGATTCACAATTTTGTGAAGGAAGGGATTGATTTACAGCCGTGGGCGTATTGAGACGGATCAGAAATCCGTTTGGAAAGCGTTATGTCTGGCTGGCTCTGAACTGTGGTTGGATACCGGCGATATCGAAGCGCTACGCTACGGCACTATGGACTGATGATGTTTACGCCTTGACAACCAATAACACGTACTCAACGCCGAAGTGCAAAAGGGAATTTACGACGACTTAATCCAGAAAGCGGGTCGGCGTAACACTCCGGGATTGGGATATTCAACGCAGATTATTGAGATTGCTTATCTAAACGCGCGTCATGGGCTGTGCGTTGGCGCAACGTTTCGCGGAGGGTGAGCGTAGAGCTTCATACCATTTTGGCCACGATATCTAGCGAAGTGTCTCCTACGGTCAACGCTATTTATGAGATTTGTCCGAACATTTATTATTAAGTGCCTTTACACCCTCCGGCTTGATTGCCATGCGCCGCTTGCGGGAAGATGGGAATACCGGTCAATTTCACGTTTAGGATTTAGTGCACGGCATAACTTTGTCGCAACCGCGTTTGGCGCGCCCTCCTACGTCAATGTGTTTCTGGGACGGCTCAACGCCTACATCGCGGATCATCAGTTGGGCGATGGCAAACTATTGGTGAAAAAGCCGTGCTTGCGAGTCAGCGTGTAGCGAAAAGTCTATCCCAAGACAATCGGGAGCCAACACTCCAGATCGCCGCGAGTCTGCGAGTCAGCGGGGCAGCTGCCGTATTTTCGCTGGGATCGATGTCTTTACCATGCCCGGTGAATGTTGCTGCCACTGCCAAGCAGGGAACTTTCCGGAGAATGGAAGTCGAGCCTCGAAAACGACTATACGGTTATCTCAACGACGGTATCAGCGCATCGGATCTCGGATAGATACGCTCTGGGGAGATTTGCGGAGTCCGATCGCCGGCTGACCGATAGCTTAACAGCGGATGTCCCCCAGACAGCGGACGAATTGTGAATCGGGCGCACGATATGGGTGCAGGCGATTTGTTCCCCAGGCTTTCCGATGAAGGACTCGCGCAAATCGCAGCCGACGGTAAAATACCCAAGCATGAAACCTGGGGGCGATCGGATAAAATCCGGTGAACTCGCTATCGACACGCTTTTGAACCTTGCCGGCCTCGCATCGTTTGAGAGCGATCAGCAGGAACTCGACGACCGGATCGAAAAGTTAATTGCACGGTGAACTCTCTGAGATTCTCACCGCCATCTTTAAGGAACAACCACTGTTGTCATTGGAGAGAACGTGAAAATTACAAAGATTGAACTGATCTACCCGCAGGAGGGTGCGCTTATCGAAGGCGAACACATCCCGTGCATCTGGGTCCGCGTTCATACCGATGAAGGCATCACGGGGCTTGGTGAAACCTATCCACTCCGTGAAGCGGAGCAAGGTGTTATCCGTGGTAGGCTTGCGTCGATGCTGATTGGACAAAATCCACTGGAGATTGAACGTCTGTGGCAGGAGATGTTCCATGGGATGAGGGTGCACGGTTGGGCGGGCGCGGAGTTGCGAGCAATCAGTGCCATTGATATCGCGCTATGGGACATCTACGGGAAAGCCACCGGGCAGCCGATCTATCAGCTACTTGGCGGGAAATCCCGCGAGAAGGTCCGCACATACAACACCTGCTATGACCACCGCTACGATTTCAACAACGTCGAAAACAACGAAGCAGGGAAACTAGCAAAGGAGCTCCTCGACAGTGGCATCCAAGCCATGAAGGTGTGGCCCTTTGATGGGGTGGGTTACAAAAACCGCGGACAGTTTATTACAAATTCAGATATCGAAATCGGGTTGAAACCTGTCCAACAGATTCGCGACGCGGTCGGCGACGATATTGAGATTGCAATGGAATTTCACGGTTTGTGGAACGTCCCATCGGCAATTAAGATTGCCCATGCGCTTGAACCATATAATGTGATGTGGCTAGAGAGATGATGCCGCAAGACAACATGAAAGCCTATGCCACGCTTGCCGACCACGTTTCGCAACCGCTCTGCATCAGCGAACGCTTGATGACGCGCTATCAATTCCGAGAGTTAATCGAACTTGGCATTGCACAGTTCATTATGCCGGACATCTGTTGGTGCGGTGGCATAACAGAGGCTCGCAAAATTGCGGTGCTCGCTGATACCTATTACCTCCCAGTCGCACCACATAACTGCGGAGGGTCCTGTCCTGCATGTCGCCTCGATTCATCTGACGCTCCATCTCACGAACCTGTTCATACTCGAAAGCGTCCGTCCGCCATTACCTGTTCAATACGATAACCTCGTGACAGGATCGGTTCCGGTCGAGGAAGGGCATCTGACCGCACCGGAAAGTCCTGGGCTTGGCATCGATCTCAAACCGGAATTGCTAAACGCCCCCGGAATTGAAATTGAGACAATTGGCAAGTAAAACGAAAAAATTATCGCTCACAGTGGATTGACAAATCCACTGCAAAACCGCACAGATGGATTGGATATGTCTATCCAAAAGCAATGTTCAGAAACCGATCAATTAAAGTGCTAAAGAAAGGAGTGATGCTATATCCGCAGCTTATTACATCTTAAACCGTATGTTATTCGCTACCGATCCGCTGTTATCGCGAGCTTTTTCTTTGTGCTCACGACAAACGTGGTGATTGTAGTGCAGCCAAAGTTCCTGAAGTGGGTTTTTGATGATCTGGAGCGCGCGGTTACCCCTGGGATGATTGTGGTGCAGCCAAAGTTCCTGAAGTGGGTTTTGGGAGATCTGGAGAGCGCGGTTACCTCTCGAAAGGTCTTGTTCTACGCGCTACTCATTTTGGGGGCTGCTCTGGTTGGAGGTATACTTCGATTTGGTCAGCGCCAGGTCATCCAGAGTGCGGCGAGGAAGATGGAATACCATCTTCGGAACGATTTCTTCACGCATCTTCAAAAGCTGCCTGCGTCCTACTATCAGGATATCCGCACGGGCGATCTGATGGCGCGAGCAACCAGTGACATGAACGCTATCCGGATGGTGCTCAGTATGGCGGTGTCATATACATCAGACGCGCTTATCTTCTTCGTGTTGGCACTGGTAATTATGCTGCAGATCGACGTACAGCTGACGCTGTTGGCACTTCTGCCGTACCCGATCCTCGCCATCTTGATAAGGGAATTGGGGAAGCGAGTCTACAAACATTACGAGCGGATCCAAGAAGGCTTTGCCACCATGAACACCAAAGTGCAGGAGAATCTGTCCGGTGTGCGCGTTGTCAAAGCGTATACGCTCGAAGCGAGCGAGGTAGAGGAGTTTGAAGTATATAACCAGGACTTCGTGCAACGCAATCGCAATCGGATTCGGCTGACAACCTTCTTCTTTCCGGTGTTCCGATTCTTACCGGACTCGGCGTTGCTGCGCTCCTCTGGCTCGGCGGTATCCGGGTAGTCGAGGGAAAAATTACACTGGGCGATTTTGTATCTTTCAACGCCTATCTGATGATGTTCATTCGTCCGATGATTACGTTTGGCTTTATTGTCAATACCTTTCAACAGGGTGCAGCGTCAATGGGACGAATCCGCAGGATTCTTGATGTCACACCCGAAATCGCTGATGGAACAACGGTACGCCAAGACATCAAAGAGATCCACGGTGAAATCGAATTTAGAAATCTCAACTTCGCTTATCCTGGCGAGGTGCCGGTGCTCAAAAATATCAACCTCAAGGTTCCGCGCTGGGGCCACGGTTGCAATTGTCGGTGCGACCGGCAGCGGTAAGACCACTTTGATCAACCTCATCCCTCGCATCCGTCAAACAGAGCGGGGCATGGTCTTCATCGACGGTGTCGATATTCAAGATATCCCGCTGCAAGTCTTGAGATCGAATATCGGTGTCGTTGAACAGGAGCCTTTTCTCTTTTCCGACCTCCTGCAAAACAATATCGCTTACGGCGTTAGCAATGCAAACGAAGTCGAGGTCAAGGATGTGGCTCACACCGCCGATCTGCTCGCCCAGATTGAGGAATTTCCCGATGGGCTAGAGACGTTCTTGGGTGAACGTGGTCAAACCATCTCAGGAGGACAGAAACAACGAACAGCACTCGCACGCGCAATCATGATCAAGCCGAAGATTCTGATCTTGGACGATGCGTTCGCAAGCGTAGATACGAATACAGAGGATACCATCCTCACACGACTGAATGAGATTATGGAAGATCGCACGACGATCCTCATATCGCACCGCATTTCGACCGTTAAGGCGGCAGATTTAATTATCGTCTTAGACGATGGAGAGATTGTCGAACGCGGTACACATGAGGAGTTATTGGCGCGTGACGGCATCTATGCCGGTATCCATGAGAAACAGCTGCTGCAAGAAGAGCTAGAAGCACTGTAGACCTCCCTCTAACGCTCATTTGCTGCATATCGGCATGATTCTCTTTGCAACTAGCCAGCTGCGGTCTGGAAGCGTTCCCACGCTTCGCCGGCTGCCGCGGCTTGGCGTTCCAGTTCACCGCGCCAACCGATGACCTCACCAACCTTGATGCGGTTGATGTCAAAGCCTGTGTATCGGTCCTCGAGCGAATCTCCCAGTTTCTGGGTTTCCGCCCAGCGATCCCAAGCGATCTTCATCCACTTGTGCGGCAAGACTTCGCGCGCAGCGGGATCGAGTTGCCACGCGTGCCGCACGTCTGAAGCTGAAGGCTCGCCGGTGAACTCGCCTGACCATTTCGACCAACCGATTGACAACGTGTTCCGCTCACGCTGGGGAACGGTGTGCCCGGTGTGGATTGTTACGCCATTGCGGATGAGGGCTTCTCCCGCTTTGAGTCGGATTGCAACCTGACCCGGCAACGGGTCCACGCCGTTCCAACTCGGTGTGTGTGGGACACCTTGGTCCTTCATCCCTCTCGGTAGAAGCACGTCTTGTTCCAACGGTGAACGCCATCGATTGTGGCTGCCCGGTACTAGCTCGTGGCATTCGTCGTCCGTCAGCGCCAAGAACATGCTCACGCCGTTTCGCTCCGTGACAGATTTCGCGTTATTTGCAACGATTTCTTTCCAGCGGATTCTCTCAGTCTCCTCGGAATACGCTTCGGGTCCCTCCTTCCGGTCGTGCTGCGCGAAGTATCTCTCCCCGGTGCCCCACCATGTTGTATCTCGGTGCCAACCAAGTTTGTTCTCGTGCGTCCGGGCATTGCACCATAGCAGCAGTCCACCAAGCACCATATCCTCTGGTTGGAGCCCGTTACACCAAGAGGAGACGAAATCCAAGAAATCTGAAGAACCGTGGAACTCAGCAAAGCTGGGTTCATTGAAAGCCGGATGGATAAGCCCCCGAATCGCCCACGGCTGATCCTGTCCTGTGCGGTGCACGTAGCCCTTCGAGCCGTCGATCTTACTATAGATATGCTCGGGTGCACACGCTTCGGTGACGCGGCGACCTGCTTCACGCAGAATCGGGATCCAGGGGTTGTCGACAAAGTCGTTGATGATGACAAAACCGTGATCCCTGAGGTGTTCCAACCGCTCTGGCGTGGCTCCGGGAGCTGAAAGTTCAGGCTTCGCATCAGCAAAGGCAGAGGCGCGGTAAGGTTCCGCAGCCGGTGATTGATCGGTATTCATTTTGATTCCTTTCGACCCACCCCAAACTTGTCAGGTTGGGCATACGGGTCAATTTTGAAATGGTATTTGATCGATTGAGGATTGACCAAACCCTTTGAAGACACGAGTGGGACGGTGTCCCACCCGCCATTCAGCCTATCTCCTATAGTGCGGAGATTATGGCATGAACGCACAAAATTGTCAAGGGGTTTTGCTATGCGGGCTAAGCCCCAGTTTTTAGCAAAACCCATCTTCAGAGGCACCGGTGTCTGCAGCATCTTTGGTATAACCAAGTTTCTTGACAATTTTTATCTAATTGCCTATAATGCTTTATCATACATGCAGGAAGCATAGCTTTGACAACCAAACCATTGTTAGGTAGTGCAATTATCGGAAGTTTTATTGTCTTTCTACGCAGATGTAAGTAATAGATCTCATCAGACATGGATTGCAAATGACTCAAGATTTAAGGAAAGAAAAATAGATTATGGGACAAGGAGGATTTATCTATGTTTGGTAGTGGTGGTGGTGGTGGTAGTAGTAGTCAACTCTACGACTATAGTGAAGAAGAAGAAGATCTCGGTAAAGTGTATGATCGGGTGTTGATGACACGACTACTCGCTTACCTGAAACCGTATCGGCTTGAAGTTGTGCTCATCGTGTTTTTGATGATTGGCTACACTGCAACTGAAATGTGGTTACCTTATCTGACAAAGCTTGGAATTGATAACCATATTCAGCCGGGAAATCTGCAGGGACTGGAAATGATTGCGATCTATTATGTCCTCGTTCTCGTGGCGAGATTCATATTTACCTATTTTGAAGAATACCGAATGCAGATGGTCGGGCAGAAAGCAATGTATGACATACGCATGTCGCTCTTTTCACATCTGCAGCGGTTGGATGTCCGTTTCTTTGACAACAATCCTGTGGGCAGACTGATGACCCGCGTCATGGGCGATGTGGAGGTGTTGAGGGAGCTATTCACCTCTGGAGTCATTACGGTCTTTGGGAACCTACTCACCATCTTCGGCTACATGGCAGTGATGCTACTCCTTAATTGGAAGTTGGCGTTAGTAACCTTTGCTGTGTTGCCGGCCATCTTTGCAGCGACGACCGTTTATCAGGTCTACTCCCGCCGCGCTTTCCGTGATCAGCGCAAGTATCTCGCTCAAATCAACGCGTTCTTGAACGAAAATATCGTCGGCATGACAACGATGCAGCTGTTCGCGCGGGAGCCGCGCAGCTGGCTACAGTTCGATGAGAGGAATAAGCAATACCTCGGCGCAAACCTGCGTAGCATCTTCTACTTCTCGCTCTTCTCCCCGATGATCGAGGTTAGTGGCTCGCTCGCGCTGGCGGTCATCATCTGGTATGGCGGCGGGCAGGTTCTGCAAGATGCGATGACTTTCGGCGTATTGTTCGCTTTCATTCAATACAGCCAGCGATTGTTCTGGCCCATCCGTGACCTCAGCGAGAAATACACAATCTTCCAAAACGCCATGGCATCGTCTGAGCGGATCTTTGATCTGATGGACACGGAACCGACAATTGTGAGCCCGACGCCAGCCAAAGCATTGGAGGCGTTAAACGGCGAAATTGAGTTCCGCAATGTCTGGCTCGCTTATAACGCAGAGAATTATGTCCTGCGCGATGTCTCCTTCAAGATTAAAGCGGGCGAAAAGGTCGCAATTGTGGGCCACACAGGGTCAGGCAAAACATCGATTATCAACCTGCTGTGCCGATTTTATGAAGTGAGTAAGGGACAGATTCTGATTGATGGCATAGATCTTCGGGAAATGGAATTGCAAGATCTCCGCCATGCCATCAACATTGTGCAGCAGAATATCTTCCTGTTTTCTGGGACAGTCGAGAAGAATATCCATCTGGACAACCCGGAGATTTCAAAGGAGGATGCGATTGCCGCCGCAAAAGAGGTCCATCTGGATAGGTACGTGCAGAAAATGCCGAATGGTTACGCAACTGAAATCAAAGAGGGTGGGGCAGGACTATCGGTTGGACAAAAGCAGCTCGTCGCCTTTGCACGCGCGCTGGCTTCCGATCCCGATATCCTGATCCTTGATGAGGCAACTTCCAGTGTAGACACCGAAACCGAACTCCTCATTCAGGACGCCCTGAGCCGCCTGATGGCAAATCGGACATCAATCGCGATTGCACACCGGCTTTCGACGATTCAGAATGCAGATAAGATCATTGTTATGCAGCGCGGCGAGATTCGGGAGATGGGGACGCACAACGAACTGCTACAGCAACGAGGAATCTACTATCGACTGTATCAGCTTCAGTATAAAGGGCAAGAGGTAGGATAGTCGAAGAAAATGATGGGGCGTACTGGATTTGAACCAGTGACTTCTACCGTGTGAAGGTAGCGCTCGTACCCCTGAGCTAACGCCCCATAAGTTGGATTGGATGGAGAGGAGAAAAACGAGATGGGAAGAAGGTGGTGGGCCCACTAGGATTCGAACCTAGGACCGGCCGGTTATGAGCCGGCTGCTCTAACCCCTGAGCTACAGGCCCTCCTGAATCGAGCAAGTATTATAAAAGTTTGCAGTGGATTTGTCAACAGAAATCGCTCAACCATCAAGGAAGCCACGCAGCTGCTGACTCCGGGTTGGGTGACGCAATTTTCGCAGTGCCTTCGCTTCTATCTGGCGTATCCGTTCACGGGTGACTTGAAACTCCGTGCCAACCTCCTCTAGCGTCCGGGGGTATCCATCCCCAATCCCAAATCTCAAGCGGATTACCTTCGCCTCGCGCTCTGTTAATGTCCGGAGAACCTCTTCGATACGCTCTTTGAGCATGGTAAATGTCGCTTCGGCGACCGGAGACTTTGAAGTTTTGTCTTCAATAAAGTCTCGGAGTTGGCTGTCCTCATCTTCTCCGACCGAAGTTTCTAAAGAGATTGGCTCCTGTGCAATCCGAAATACCTGTCGCACTTTGTCAAGGGATATGTCCATTTCACCAGCGATTTCCTCCGGCAGGGGTTCTCTGCCTTTTTCCTGAACAAGGTAACGGGAAGTACGGATCAGTTTATTGATGGTCTCAATCATGTGGACGGGGATGCGAATCGTGCGCGCTTGATCAGCGATAGCACGGGTTATCCCTTGACGAATCCACCATGTCGCATAAGTGCTGAATTTATAACCCCGCTTATACTCGAATTTGTCGACGGCTTTCATCAAGCCGATATTCCCCTCCTGAATGAGGTCAAGAAACGTCAGACCTGGCGTTCGATTTCTATATTTCTTGGCAATGCTGACGACGAGCCGCAGGTTAGCCTCGACAATCGTCATCTTTGCTTCTTGCGCCCTCGCTTCTCCCGCGCGAATCCGCTGGGTCGCGCAGTCAAGTTGCTCACGTGACGCGCCAATTTCACGCTCCAATCTTTTGATGGTCCTCCTCGCCTTGACGATCTTCCGGTTATATTCTTTGAGTTTCTTGATACCGCCAGAGGCAGTAGGTTGTGCTTTACCCAGCGTGTAATCCTGCACCTGCTGACAGAGTTCAGTCGCGGATAAGTCACATTCTTTCTCAATCTTTGTCACCTGCTTTTCCAAATTCGCCATGCGGGTCGCAATATCTTTAATCTTACCTGCAATTTTACTAATTTCTTCCCGATCAATTCTGAGTTCCTTAAGAGTCTCTACCAATTCTAAACGATCGCATTCAAGCTTTTTGCGAAGGGCTTTCTTCTCCTTAGCAGGCAGTTTTTCATAGTTTAGCTTGCGCTCTTGGAGGCGCATTTCTAAATCTCGCTCTTTCAAATCTGCCATCAATTCCCGTGCTTTTTTCAGATATTTATCTTCCTTATCATTAGCGGATGTGCTTGCAACCTCCATCGAAAGCACATCAGAAGCCTTTTTCTTACCGATCAAAATTCGATTGAGCAGTTTCCGAATTTCTGCAATTGCAATTGGCGTTTCAAATATTGTCTCTTCGACCTTACGATGCCCTTCTTCAATCTGCCTTGACAGGGAGACCTCCTGCTGCTTAGTCAGTAAAGCGATACTCCCCATCTCTCGTAGATACACCTTCACCGGATCGTCCACCTTATCAAGTTTCCCTGGATCCAGTGCTAGCTCATCACGATCAGTATCGTCGTAACCTTCATCGTTGGAGTAATCAGGTGTATCAAAATCGGCTGTTTGATTGATAGCTTTGAAATTCATTGTTAAATCTCCCTCATCAAGATCTGCTGGATTTTCTGAAAGGTTAATTTCTTCTAAATCAATTTGAAGTAGGTCATCAAGATCGTCCGGTGGTGAAGGATTCGGTTGCTCATCGTATTCAAGGAAGTGTTTCTCTTTACCTATATCAATTAAGCGATCATCTACTTTAGTTACTGAAGCCATTGTAGTTTATTCTCCTAGTGCCCCTCCCGAAGTAATCACAGGGATTAACGGGCTAACTGTCTTCTTCGGTTTGAGAGTTCAACGAGTTCTGCAAGAATGCTTTTGCTGTTATTCCCCTGTGCAAGAGCTTCAGAACGCCTCATGCGTTCAACATCCCACAACAGAAAATCTTTGAGTTTCTTCAGACATCCCTCCACTCGTGTAGTTAAATTTGGAGGGATTGTCTTTTTTAGAAGAGCCTTGGAGATTATGCTTGTAATTTTTTCGTTAGCACAAGCATTTATAAGATTCTGCATATCAATGATAGCCTCATTATCGCTTGCTTCCCAGAGCATCCTGCCAATGGTTGCAAAGTCAGGATGGGTAAAGTCTTGATAGTGAAAATTCGCTTTGGCAAGCGAGAGGAGGTCGGGACCTTGTAGCAGTGCTTCAATCAGTTGCCACTCAATCGATTCACGCGGGCTCATCCTTGCTGTTGGTGCGGCTTGAGTGTGTCTCGGTGGCGAAACTGGGCGAGACATCTTGACGCCCAAACGTTGCAACTCCCTCAAAAGCACTGACCGCTCAATGTCGAGTTCTTGCGCTGCGTACTTCGCGTATTCGCTGAGTTCGACCTGATTTTTGAGGTTCGATAAGGTCAGAGCAATTTCTTTGATAGCCTGTGTTTTCACATCAATGCGATGAATTGCATGCTGTTGCGTTGCCCGTTGAATTTGGAACTCGATTAGGTTCATCGCAGAATCGATCAGTTGATTAAACGTATCAAGGCCTTGTGCACGGATAAATTGATCTGGATCTGTGTCGGGAGGTAGACTCGCCACCTGCACACGCAATCCTGCCGCCAGAAGGATGTGTAATCCTCGCAACGTCGCCTGAAAGCCCGCCGGATCGCCATCGTAGAGGAGGATAGTTTCATCGGCAAACCGCTTTAATAAATCGGCGTGTGAGGCGCTAAACGAAGTACCCAGCGACGCAACAACATTTTGGGCACCCGCTTGATACGGCATGAGTGCGTCAAAGTAGCCCTCAACGAGAATCACTTTCTCCTCTTTTTGGATTGCTTGACGTGCCTCGTATAAGTTGTAAAGGGTTTTGCTCTTATCGTAAAGGGCGGTGGTAGGAGAATTAAGATATTTGGGAAGCTGCTCTTCGGACACTGCACGCCCACCAAATCCAACGGGATTGCCGCGCTCATCGCGGATTGGAAAGATAACGCGCCCTCGAAATCGATCTGTGGTTCCTTGTTCATCGCTCCTAATGAGTCCAACGTCAATGAGTTGTTGGATTGAGAAACCGGCTTGTGTGGCAGCCTTAACGATATCTTGGCGTCCCGGGGTCGCGTATCCGAGTTGGAATTCCCTGATCGTTTGATCTTTGATGGCCCGGTTTTTCAAGTATGCCAACGCATAGCCACCAATTTTGGGATCCAGGAGTTGGCGGTGAAAATGCTCCATCGCAAAACGATTCAGGTCTTGCAGCTCCAGACGTTTTTGGCTAATTTGGCGTGCTCTTCCGTCTTGGGCTGGCAGCGGAATACCTGCGCGCTCTGACAACCATTCCATCGCTTCCATAAAAGACTTGCCGTCATATTTTCTGAGGAAGCTAATGACATTGCCACCGGCATTACACCCAAAACAGTAAAACGCTTGCTTTTCGGGGGAGACGTTAAAGGAGGGAGTTTTCTCGTCGTGGAAGGGACAAAGCCCTTTGTAGGTTTTACCAACAGGCTTCAACAAAACCCCACACTCCGATATCACTTCGGCAATATCGTTCTGTGCACAAATATTATCAAGTATTTCGCGTGGAATGTAGTTAGAAGCTTGTCTCATCACAACTCACCTTGGTCTGATACAGGTTTAGGTTTGCTTTTCCCATGCCGGGTCGTGTACGGTTTTTCAACCTAACAGTTCTGAAGAACCGAAATGGGAAATTTCAAACCGAAATCGGTATGAAACGTATTGCGAAATTCGATGGCTTAATCCAAGTAAATAGAGCAATGGCATCAATGGGGCAGTTAGTTATCAGCGTTGTCGTTGAACACCGACCATGCCCTGTTGGAAGCCATCTTCGTCGATCGTCCTGTGAATTGAATAGTTGTCCTTCGCAATTTTCCAACGCTACTCGCAGAGAAAGGAGATCTTCTCAATGCAAGAGGATAATTCTAAAATATTAGTCCAAATCTCTCTTACTATTCCTTCAATGTGACAATCGTTGCACCTGCGCCACCTTCGTTGAGTGCTGCCAATTGAAAATCATTCACTTCCGCGTGGTCTGCCAAAAGGTCGTGAATTGCAGTCCGCAACGCGCCAGTGCCTTTACCATGAATAATCCGCACCTTTGGTAAACCCGCAAGAAACGCATCATCTATGTATTTATCAGTTTCTGTCCAAGCCTCATGAACAGTTTTTCCTCGCAGGTTCAACTCTGTTTTAACATTTCCTGTCTTGCTATACTGGACATCCAAGATTGAGGTAGAAAGTTCGCGCTTATTATCTTCCGGACGCACAGGCTCAATTCCTCCGTATGACACGCGCATCTGCATGTTGCCAACCTTGACGAGCAAGGGCGTTTTCCCGTTTGAGACCGAGAGAACTTCACCAAATTGGTTCAGGCTTTTCACACGGACTTTATCACCGACTCGTACACTAATTGCGTCGGGGTGCGGTTTTGCTACGTGTTTTTGCTGCTGGTGTCTCTCGTTCAGTTTCTGCCGCGCCCCTTCAATACGAGTAAAAGCGGTACTGACACTATCTTTTGAGGCATTTTCTCGCCGCACTTCTGCTATTGTCTGTTCAACAAGTTTACGAGCATCTTTGAGGATTGTGGCGGCTTTCTGCTCGACTTGGTCCCGAAGTTCTTCCCGCTCCACTTCGATCTGATTGATTAGTGCCTCGTGCTTTCTGGCAGCGGTATCCGCCACTCGGAGTTTCTCTTGCACGATTTCACGTTCAACGTCAAGCTCGCTTTGGGACGCCTGCATACTGACGATGAGATCTTCCACGGCGACGGTCTGGTTGCCTATGTACGCTTTAGCGGTATCAGTAATTGCGTCAGGCATACCTAACCGCTGTGCAATTTTGAAGGCGTTACTGCTTCCGGGTACGCCAATCTGCAGACGATAGGTGGGTTGCAGCGTCTGCCAATCAAACTCCATTGAGGCGTTCTCCATGCCTTCCTGCGCATGCGCATATGCTTTCAGCGCACCGTAGTGGGTTGTCGCAACTGTGCGAACCCTACGCGCCGCCAACCAGTCCAAGATTGACATGCCGAGTGCTGCCCCTTCCGTTGGGTCTGTGCCTGCCCCAATTTCATCCAACAGTACCAGTGAATTTTCATCCGCTTCTTTCAAGATGGAGATAATCTTGGTAATATGGGACGAAAAAGTGCTGAGATTCTGCTCAATGCTCTGTTCGTCACCGATGTCGGCGAACATTTGGTCGAAGATCCCAACTTCACTCCCCATTTCCGCGGGGATGTGTAACCCGGACTGTGCCATGAGTGTGAGTAAGCCGACTGTTTTGAGGACAACAGTTTTCCCGCCCGTATTCGGTCCGGTGATAACCATGGTGTGAAACGTGTCTCCTAGCGTTGCATCAGTTGGTACAATCCGCTCTGGTAGGTTAGGATCGCGGTCCTCTCCCTTCAATTTTGCACTGTCCTGAAGATTCATTTCAAGAAGCGGATGTCTCGCTTCTATTAACTTGATGGCACCTCGTACGTTAAGCACCGGTTCGACCCCGTTGAGTTCTATGCTTAATCGTGCTTTTGCTCCTAGAAAGTCCAGTCCCCCCAAGATGTCCAAGGCAAGTTCCAACGATGCCAGATGCTCGCGAACCAAGTCGCTGAGTTCGAGAAGAATACGTCGTATCTCCTGGCGTTCCTCATTTGCTAGCTGATGCAGCTCGTTGTTGAGATCTACAACACCAAAAGGCTCGATAAAAGCGGTCGCTCCGCTTGAGGATTGCCCTTGAACAACGCCGGGGAAATTATGTTTTGAATCTTGTTTGATGGGAATGACATAGCGATCGTTGCGGGAGGTGATAAGATGTTCTTGGATAGACCGCTGATGATGGGGAGATTGGAGGATACCCTCTAACTTCGATTGAATGTTTGTTCGTGTGTGCGCCAGCTTCCGGCGAATGGCTCGTAGCGCTGGACTAGCATGATCAAGGACATCACCGTCCGGGCTGAGACATCTGTCAATAGATTGGGTTAGTTCGGGGAAGGTCGGAAGATTGCGAACAATCGAGGAGAGCTTTGGGAAATCCTTCGGATTTCGCCTTTTAACAGCTCGCTGGACATTTTGAGCGGCTTCCACCACACGAGCGACGCCAAGCAACTCTTCCACTTCCAGAATGGCACCGGGCTTGGATACTTTATGGAGCGTCGGGGAAATATCCTTCAAACCTTGCAGCGGGAAACCATTGGAGGTCTGGTAGAAGGCTTTCGCTTCGCTGCATAGCCGCTGCTGATAACGAACCGCATCAAGCTGCTGGAAGGGTTTCAGCTTTGCTGCCCGTGATGCCCCCAATTGGGAGTGCGCATACTGCTTAAGCAATGCCTTCAGCTTATCATATTCTAAGACTTTTTCAGTGTGAGGTGATATCATAAGATTGGCCTCATTCGCCGAATTGACCAAGTTTCCATACGATGGGCAAATCAGCCTGCCCTAACAACTTCACTTCTGCACACGTTGAAGTTTATCACGACGGAAAAGCGCTTTTTCATAGAGCGAACGGTGCGGCGCAAATCCAAAGACTTTTCATAGAAACTACGCCCACCGAGACCGACCGCTTCCACATAGGAGCGCAAAGGATCCCGTCCTTCCGACTCAGCGCGCCGAGCATCGCGCAGGTTTATGAGAAAGTCGTTTGCGGTTTTTTCAAAGCGATTGATAGCCTTGCGCCGTTCGTCGGTGAGTCCGCCATGAATATCTTTACCAACTTTGTAGTCATGAATCGCTTTGGCATAAGCAGCGAAGGCTTCGTGATAGCTGCCTTCATTTTCCAATCCTTCAGCAGCTGTTACCTTTGGTGGCTGCGGAAGGCTCGCAATCAATGTTTTTGCTCCGGGAATTAAGTCACGACTTTTTTGCTGAATAGCTTTTTCCAGATTGGCTTTAAAGAGATCTATAATATCTTTGTAGATTGCTAGTGCATTATCAAAATCACCAAGTTTCTCATAGCAACGTGCTTGACTCAACCGAAAATCCGAAAATGCGTAATCACGCATGGCAATCTGAGGCAGTTTATCCTCTGTGGGGGTATATGCCTCAAGTGCCTTTTGGTATTCGCCCTTCTGCTCATAGCAGTTGCCAATCGCTTTTTGAGCGTATAAAGCGAGAATCTGGTTTTCCAGTTGGTGCTCGTTCACGACCATTTGAAAGTGGGTGATTGCACCGTCATAGTCCCCTTCATAATAGCGCGCTTTGGCATAACTGTATCGTGCTTTATCCGCAACAGAAGTCCCAGGGTATTTTTGGAAAATGGCTTGAAGTTGGGTCGTAGCAGTCTCAAATGGCTTTTCCGTTTCGTCCGCATCTAACCAACCGCTCTCGGCTTCCTGATATTTCTCGATGGCTTCGGTATATTTCAAAAAGGCTTCTGCGCGTGCGGTCTGTTGCTGTTGCTGATAAAAGGCAAATCCCCCGACAACCAAAATAACTATTGTTGCACCAATAATAATCGATTTTAAGTTCGCCTTGAGGAACTCATACACCCGTAGCGTGCTGTCAACAAATTGATCGCTTTTTATCTCTTCTTTTGTCAAACGTCTGTCTTGATTCATCTAGTTTCTCTTGGACCTCTAATTAAAAACTGAGCAAGTGGAGCACCGTGTATCATAAGCCGCTGATTTTTCAAACATATAGTGACAACATCCCTTAGGACGCCCCATCAGCTTAGGCGCACGGTTGGGGTGTGTGGTGTCCACAAGTCCCACACATTGGCATTTCAGTTGTTGGTGCCTCTACAGTATTCAATGTCCCAACCCCAAAGACAGAAAATAACTGTGTGGTGTCGCCGCTTTCGCATTCAGGACAGGAGGACAATGGTTTTTGTTGGCTTGAAACGAAAAGTTTCTCAAACGAGGTATCACACTGCTTGCACCGAAATTCGTAAATTGGCATTTCACGCTCCTCATATAAACAAAGCCCCAATGTGCGGAGTTCAGGCATTCAGAGCAGATAAAGCGGGTGACGGGACTTGAACCCGCGGCCCTCAGCTTGGGAAGCTGATGCTCTACCACTGAGCTACACCCGCCCGGAAAGTCGCTAAATTATACTGATTGACTTATCCCATTGTCAAGGGATTTTAGCACCGGGGGCACTATAGACTGCCCCCTTTTGTCCAATTTTTTTCGCTCGCAGTGGATTGACAAATCTACTGCACATCTGCGGGACTGGCTTGGATATGTCTATCTAAGCCGAGCGGGGTTGATAAATAGCAACTTGAGCTAGGCTAAGAGATCTGCACCTTCTCCCCGGTCTCCGCACTCAAATAGATTGCATCCAACAATTTCATGAATGTCAACGCATCTGTGGGTGACACATCGGGCGGGTTTGTCCCACGAATTGCATCTGCGAAATCCCTTATCTCCCCATTAAAATCGCCGTCACTGTGTGCCACATATTCGTCGATGAAATCGTCGCCTTCAGTGTAGATCGCACCAAGCAGTCGGCGTGTCCCCGAACGTTTTGTTCCCGAAGGTTGGGATGTAGATTCCTGCTCGATTGTGCCAGCCGTGCCTAGAATTCGCAAACGAAGATCCCACGCGCGATCTGACCATGTCGGAATGACAGCGGAGGTATCCATTTGGATTGTGATACCGTTGGCACACCCCACCAGAAAACTGAGGTAATCCTCAGAATGACGATCTACCTCTAGTACGTTGGAAACGCGCTATGACTGACAGCAAATGCCCATTCGGGTTGTGGACAGCCCATCAGAAACCACGCCTGATCGAGGTAGTGTGAACCGTGCTGCCCCAACGCGCCGCCTTTTGACCCCCACCGATATAACCAATCTCTGCCCGGTCCCGGTTCATAGTTGACCCCGCGTTCCCGGAAATGATAGTGCACCCGTGCATGGTATACCTGTCCGATTTTTCCCGCTGCGATGATTTGACGGGTCTTTTTATTTTCTACTTCGTGCCGCATGAAGTAGGAGTACACAAGGGTTTTCCCGATAGATGCTGCCACGTTGTTGATCTCCTCCACATCGGCGGCGTTGCGACCGTGTGGCTTCTGTGCCAACACATGCTTACCTGCATTCAACGCATCAATTACCATCGGCTTCCGCACATCAGGGGCCGTGGCAATCCCAACCGCTTCCACCTCGTCATCTGCGAGCAATTCCCGATAGTCGCCATACACTCTTGGGACATCGTTATCGGCAGCAACTTGTTGAGCAAGCTCTTGATTCAGATCGGCAACAGCCCAAGCGGTGGTATCCTCGCCTGCTTTCGCACCCGCCACCCATGTCCGACCAACCCTGCACCCAATCACCCCGATTTTGATTTTATCTGCCATTATGATACCCTCTCTTTGCATTTCACGCATCATCGTTCAGCAACTGAGGAAGATGCGTTTTCATCAGGTTATCTTGCGGTTGATAACCGAGAATCTCAACAGCACCACTAATATCAAGATAGCTCTGTTGGTAGGCGGTCGAATTGGCAGACCTGCCATACGTGATGAGAAATTTCACGGGTCCTTCATAATCAACTGCTCGCCCAAAAAGTTGGGCACAATCGCGCGGCGTCAGGAGTGTGCTACAGGTGCGTAAATGGTTTGCTTCATACCCACCTGTGAACGTACCAATACGGATGCTGATAAAGCGCATGTCGAACTCATTGACGAGGTAGCGTCCGCCGACCTCTGCCATCCCTTTCATCGCCCCGTACCAACCATCGGGATTGATCTGTTCCGCTGTAGAAAATCGTGGTGGTGAACTTATATGTTCATTCCAACCGGTGACGTGGTTTGTGGACGCAAACACAATTTTTTGGACGCCCTCTTCGCGGGCAGCTTCAAATAGCAGCATTGATGCCCCTATATCGGTCACTTCGCCCGGTACTTTGCCAAATCGATCTTGAGTCACAAGCGCGAGGTGCACAACGACATCTTGATCTTTGCAAAGTTCTCGCATTCGCTGATAGTCTCGAACATCTCCCAACTCAACGCGGGATTTCGTGCTATCAGCCTCCTTGATATCTACCAATGTCAAGGTGTATTTATCTTCCTTTTCCCACGCACCCCACAATGTACTGCCGACATTGCCTGCCCCACCGGTAATGAGCACCCGTTTTTTTTCAGCCATATCTATCTTGTCCCTTTCTGAGTATGAGATAACCACGGTCATCCTCTATTAATATTGGATGCCAAAGCATAGCACGCTTTGAAATGGTTTGCAAGCGGAATTTTGAAGGAAGCGAACGCATCAATCACGCTTTATAGATCCATTTCGCAATTGACAAAAAAAAAGGAAAGGGTTATAATCATTTCTATCAGCTATTTCTAGGAGATTTGAATGCTTTACAAGGGGTTACAATTAGATCCGTTTCAAGAGGAAGCAATCCATGCAGTAGATCGGAATCACTCCGTGCTTGTCACTGCACCGACGGGAGCAGGCAAAACTGTACTCGCTGAGTATGCTATTGAAAAATGTCTGGAGATGGGACGCCGCGTGATTTATACGGCACCGATTAAAGCACTCAGCAACCAGAAGTATCGAGATTTCTATCAGACTTATGGCGATTGTGTCGGGATTGTCACGGGTGATGTGGTACTAAACCAGTCTGCTCAAGTGCTGTTGATGACGACGGAGATTTTCCGTAATACAATCTTTGATGATATTACCCGCTTGGACGACGTAGAATACGTTATTTTCGACGAAATTCACTATATCAACGATATTGAACGTGGAACAGTTTGGGAAGAGAGTATCATTTTTGCGCCTCAGAATATCAAATTTGTCTGTTTAAGTGCGACAATCCCAAATATCAACCAATTTGCCGAATGGATGCGGTCAGTCCGAGAGGCTGAGATTGATGTAATTGAAGAATTAGAACGACCCGTCCCTCTGGAGCATCATCTCTATTTGGAAGGATACGGCATTGGAGATCTTGCGTGCTTACAAAAGATTCAAGAGTCTATTATCTACGACGACTTCTACGACGAAGACGACACTGATAAGAATGGAACCTTTGAAGAGGCACTGCCTAATCTAATTCACGCAGATCTGATTCCCTACATCCAGAATCAGAACCAGCTCCCTTGTCTCTACTTCTGTTTTAGTCGCAAGGTATGCGAGAAAAATGCAGCGTATTATGCCAAACGGACTTTGCTGACCGCCGAACAGCGGAAAGAAATTCTTCATCTGTTTGATCTATTATGTACTCAATTCAGCATCCGAGACGAACGCAATATCCAAGCTTTTCGCCACCTTGTTTCTAAAGGTATTGCATACCACCACGCGGGTATGCTACCAACCTTGAAAGAGGTAGTCGAGCGTCTATTTACCTCCGGACTGATTCAACTGCTTTTCACGACTGAGACCTTTGCAGTTGGCATTAATATGCCGGCATGCACGGTTGTTTTCGAGAGCTTAGAGAAATACGATGGCGTTAGTTTCCGATACCTGAAAGCGCGTGAGTACCATCAGATGTCAGGTAGAGCGGGGCGGCGTGGTATCGATCCAATTGGTTATGTTTATGCTCGAGTTTTCCCAAAATTTGCACATGTTGAGAGCGTCCAACGAATCACTTCCGGCAAAATTGAGCCAATTGAAAGTCAGTTCAATCTCTCCTATTCAAGTATCTTAAATCTTTATGAAAAATATGGAGATGACATCTATGATGTATGCACCCAAAGCTTGAACAACTTTCAAAATATAGAGCGGGTGCGGAAGACAGAGACACAGATTCAACATACATTCACAACACTGAACAAACTCTCCAAACCTACTTGTATTCATGACGGCGTTGATGGATTTGATCAGATTGGCGGATACAACAATCTCCGGGACAGAATCACTGAACGGCGCAAACTCCTGAAAGTGGAACGTCGTGCACTCAAGGGCAAAGGGGGCAAACGGAGACATAAGAAAGATCTACGCCAAAAGTTTATGCGGTCCGAACGCCAGTTGTGGCAAATTGAGGCAGAAAAGAATGAGAATCTATGCCATAACTGCAAACAATTCAAAACCTGCGATTACAGCTACCGCAAAATTAATCAATCTGAGAATCGGATTCAGGAACTTCAAAATAGGAAAGTCCTCCTTGAAGACTATCAGCGAAAACAGATCGCTTCGCGTTTGAAGATTCTTGAAGAACTCGGGTACATCGATGGCTCTGGATTACTCGCACGTGGTAAGATTGCATCACAAATTTACGGCTATGAAATACAGGTGACCCAACTCCTCTTCAAAGGCTTCTTTGAAAACTTAAGTGAAGATGAACTCAGTGTGCTTGCAATGGCAATTGTTTGCGAAGACAGAAAGGACTGGGGACACTATAGAAAACTGGAAGACAAAAAAATCAAAAGGTTACTGAAAACAGGAGACAAAGAGATTGAGTCAATCCGAATATTAGAGGAACAGTATCAGGTGGATCCGGTGATCCCGAAGCTAGTAACGCAGTTGAGTACAGCGATGCTTGCGTGGAGCCAAGGTTGTGAGTTTGAGACGCTTCCCCAATATGTAAACTTAGCCGATGGCGACTTTGTGCGAGCATTTCGACTGGTGATAGATCTTCTTCGGCAGGTACGCCGGGCGGCGGTTGGACATGATACGTTATTGGATAAGATAGATCGGTGCCTTGACAAAATCAATCGTGATGTAGTAGACGCTGAACGTCAGTTGCGCGCCGGGCAGAAGGCGTTATAAGCCTCGCCTCGCGGACTTTTCCCTTGTCCTCAAATTCATATCATGTTACAATAGTTAACGTCTGATTATTATTATGTGAAGCCCAACAACTTGTACACCTTTAACCAACGGAGAAAGAACATGGCAGATCAAGAATTTGAACTCACTACAAAATTACGAATTCGAGCTGCTGCTGCAAACGATGCAAAAGCTTTGGAGCAGTACTGCTTTACCGGCAGTGCTGCAGCAGAAATTGACCAAGAATTACAGGATGACCTCTCGCGAACGGAGAGGGGAGAGGTCTACCGAATTGTTGCTGAGGCAAGTGGACATGCGATAGGAAACATTCGGCTTGAGCGTCACCCCCTCAACCCTGAAATCGGCGATGTCAGCCAGTTAGCGGTATCCGCGCCCTTCCGGCAGTTCGCAGTTGCAGATAAATTAATCGACTTCACCGAGCAGGTTGCACAAGAAAATGGTATCACAACGCTTCAGATTGAGCTCTCCCGGTCTGAGGAGCCAATCATAACGGCTTACAAAGGATGGGGATTTGACGAACGTCCCGTTGTTACATTGCAAAAAACAGTCGGCTCTTCTGATACGGCGAGCGCTTCTGACCAAGAAACGTCCACGGACGAAACCCCTTCACTAGAAGAAGACACCGAAGAAGAACTTCAACTAGAAGACACTGAAGATTCCTCTGAAGATTCGGAGGATTTCGATGGCGAAGAACAGCAGCAAAAACTATTGTAAATACGTGTAAGATGTGAAAAATCTTATGTTTTACGTTTTACATATCGCGCCTTACCAACTGGAGCAAATATGAAGAGATATTTTAAGTTACTTATCGTTGCAATTGGCATCGCCGCTTTTCTTATCAGTTGCGGAAGCCAAAATCCGTACCTTTCCAAAGGTAAAGAATTGATTAAATCTGACAAACGACGGAAAGAGGAACGTGCCACCCAACAGTTCAAGTTGGCAATTCAACATGAGCAAGATAATGCGGAAGCACACTATCTTCTCGGCTACTACGATTCTGAGATGTTTTATGCGGATGGGACTCCGGAAAAGGCGAGTGCATCGATCGAAGAACGGGGTAAGCATATGTTTCAAGCTTACCAAAACGACAAGCGAAAATACCTCGAAATCCTTGTCTTTGAGACACTGAGAAACCGTGAACCTGACGTTCAGAACGCAGCATTAGATGCACTCAAGCGCATCTACCAACAAGCTGACCGAAAAAAGTTACTCAATGCCTTGAAAAAAGCAATCAAGTCCAAGGATAACCGCGACAGACACGATGCACAGTGGGTGTTGGCATCCCTTGGCAGAGATCACCCTGAAGAGATTGGACCGATTCTTATAGAACTGCTAGAACATAAACGCAGGGAAACCCGTTTGAACGTTATCAAGGCACTTGGTGCAATCGGGGATGAAAGCGCAATTCCGGTATTAGTAGAGGTGGTCAACTCTGGTTCAGCCAAATGGAAAAAAGATAGGGAAGGCCCCGAAATACGTGGTCTTGCTGTCGAAGCATTGGGCAAAATCGGGGGTACTGCCGTAGAGCAATTGGTCGAGATCGTCGAGAACAAGGGTTCCTCAATGCGTGTTGATGCGATTCAGGCGTTAGAACAACTCGGTGATGAAAGGGCGGTTAAACCATTGCTAGAGGTGTTAACCGAACAGGGCAACCGAGAGGTCGTTGTCAATTTTTGACCCGAAAATTAAAATTCTCCACGAGAACCTTTGGAAGAAACAGTTCCTCCGACTGCCGACTTGACCGTAAATTTGTGCGGCATGATAAGCGTTCCAAAGGTTATTTCTAACCGATTTTTAACGTGTTGAGAATCTCTACTCGAAAATCTGTATGAAAGGGATCTTATGATTTGGAAAATACAACTTAGCCTTCTCTTAATATTCGCAATTCTATGTGTTGCTGGATGCAGTGACAACCGTTATTACGACGACCGATTGCAAATGGAACTTCTGCAGTTGGACAGCGATCTTGACAACCGTTGGTCAACAACCGGGGTGGTTGTAGTTGACGTAAATGCAAACGGTCCAGCAAACCAAGCCAACCTTGAGAAAGGCGAACTAATCTCCTATGTGATTGGCGAACGAACAATTCGCAGTACAGGGGACTATAAACAAGCGGTCAAGAGTGCAATGAAAGAGGACAACAACTTTATCCTCAAGCTGACAGATGGTCGAGAAATCCGGTTGGCTGTCCGAAGAAGTGGCGATAAAGCTGGCTTGGAAGTTGATGGGGCACGCGTTAGCAAAGTGACTTCGGGAAGTCCCGCCGACACAGGCAACATCAAAGTGGGTGACACGATCCAAAGCGTAATTGATGAGCGAAATGTTCAAACCATTAAAGACTATAAGAAAGCACTCGACGAATTTGCAAAGTATGATTCTAAGGTTACATTCCGCACAATTGAATTAGTTGGTATTAAGATTGGCACCGTCAATACGCTCGGTAACTTGGGAGATGTACGTGCTGTCCAGCCGTTGACCGCGTTTCTAGAGAACGAAGGCAGTACCTTGCGTCAACCGGCTGCCCAAGCCTTAGAACGTCTCGTTGCCTTGAGTCAATTGAATACTCTCTTTCAGCAATTTCAGCAAGCCAACGTTGATGAGTTACCCGCCGATCAGCTGAACCCGCGGCAGCGTGAATCCGCCGAAATCTTGGGGCTGCTCACGAGCGATCTTGAGAACAACCGCGTTACCCTCAACGATCCATTCGGCACACAATTTCGGCATCGCTCCGAAGCTTTATACCAGAAGATAACCGATGGACAGATGGTAGAATTGGGGCAGAAAAATATCAAGCGTGAGGTTGAGCCGAATCAGGAGATTCGACGGGCTTGTATCTCCATTTTGGGACATCTCAAACCGACCTCCGCTATTGAAGATCTGATTACCGTGATGGAAGATAGCATGGAGGTTCCCGGCATCCGCTTCAAGGCGGGGCTTGCGCTGAGTCAGATTGGCGAAGACTCCGTTGATGCACTCATTGCTGCCTTTGACCGTGGTAATGCGAGCGTTAAAGATATCGCCGCCTCGGCACTCGGCAACATCGGTGGGAACAAGGCACGGAACATGTTAATCAACGCTCTCAAAACGACAGACAACCCAACAATTAAATTGACTGTCGCTGATGCCGTTGCCAAAGTTGGTCGTTCCCCTTCAATTGAGGCACTTCGTCTTCAAAGGGAGGGACTTCCAGAAGGAAACGGTTTAAGGACATTTCTCGACGAGCTGCAGGTATTGCTGTTTAATGTTGAGTTAAAGTACCAAACTCATCTGAACAGTGAAAATATCTCAGCAGAGTTACGACAAGAGTTTAAAAATAACAAAATCCCGCTTTCTCAAAATGCTATCCTTTCGATTCAAAAGAAAGATAGCGAGTGGTGGATAGATGATAAAGATAATAAACGAATGTACATTGTCCGTAAAGAAGCCCGCAAAGAAGAGGGTAGGCTCAACATCTATGAACCGCTTGATGCACAATCAGTATCGTATTCGGTCTCAAACTGATACGCTGAAGTTTGGACAGCACCGCCAAGTATGAGAAAACGGAGGTCTGACCCGAGTGATGGATTCGGGTGCATTTTGAGGTTCAGGGGATGCGGACAACGGGTTTGCCCTTCACGAAATAAATACCAGCCTGCAAGCTAACTCCCAACCAGATGAAAATTGGCGTTATCTCCGATCTGCATACCGATGTCACCCCGCTGAATAAACAGATTCTTCCGCATATCGTCGAAGCGGTAGAGAAAGCAGGCTTGGATATCTTCATCCTCGCTGGCGATCTATCGCCCAACCTGCTTGAACTCGCCAACATCCTGATTGCATTCACCGAATCCAACTTGAATTGCCCAAAATTATTCGTTCCCGGAAACCACGATATTTGGGTTAGCGAACATCCCGATATTACAAGCGAGCAGAAATACGATGCCATCGCGGTAGCCTGTCGTGAGTGCGGTTTCCATCCACTGGACACCGCGCCCTTCGTTAAGAACGGCGTCGGATTCTGTGGTACAATTGGGTGGTATGACTACTCATTTCAATGCAAGGAGTACAATTTTTCAGAGGAGGCATACGCGTCGAAACAGTTATCGGGATCCGTTTGGAATGACTCAAATTATGCAAAATGGGATGGAACAGACCCGGAAATTGCTCATCGATTTGAGAATAAGTTGCGGAACCAGATCGGTTCAATCAGAGATTCCGTCTCACAAATCGTTGTGACAACCCACCACGTCCCCTTCCAAGAGTGCGTCCGCTCTCGCGGAACATTGCCGTGGGATTTCTTCAATGCGTATATGGGGAGTCAGGGACTCGGCAAGACCTGCCTTGAAGAACAGCTTGTCACGCACTCTCTCTTTGGACATACGCACGTTCCAGTTCGGCAGCAAATTGGCAATGTTACCGCAATCTGTTCTCCGATTGGTTACCTACATCAGCCTCCCGCGTGTGATTTATCTGTCTATGCACAGGAAAGGCTTACCTGCTTTGAGCTTTGACTTTCGATAGCTGACAAACAGTTTGTAAGCTAAGTTACGGAATCGTGGAATGGAGATTTGTACCATTGAAACAATGTGAAGAATCGAATCTTAACAATCTACTAAAATGATGATATATAGCACACGATTCACCACAACTTCCGCAACCGTAACGAGGAGGCAACATCTGCATGAACCGTCTGAGCCGACAAATCAGTGATTCCACGGTGCTGAATCTATGGGGTTCTTACGTTTTCCGTTTTACGCTTTACGTATTATGCTGCTTCTATCTGTTTGGCACTGGGACCTTAGAAGTTCGCGCAAATACAAACGCCAGAACCGATCAGACCGGAATTACTATCGAGTTTAACCTTCCAAAACTTGAGGTTTCGACAGTTAAACGGAATGGGATTCGGTATCAGGCGGTCAGCTTTGAAGGAAGTGGGTTTACTAGTGAAGTGGGAAGTCCACGGCTCCCTGTGTCGCGCGTAACGCTCGGTGTGCCGCCAAACGTCAAGTTTCAGGTCGAAATTCTTCATACCACTACAGAGACACGGTCCGGTTATCGCATCCCGCCTGTACCACACAATGTTCCTAAGTCCAGCAGCGAAAACCCTTCTTCCTTTTCCCATCCTGAAAATTTCCAAACACTTGAAGAAGAATGGCGTGAAGATGGTCCCGCTTACAGGTCCAGCAATAATTATCCAAAAACCGCTGCGCAGGTTGTTTATGACGGTTATATCCGCTCCCAACGGATACTTTATCTAGAACTCCGCCCAGTCCAGTATCAACCAAAATCGAGAATGTTGCGGATTCACTCTCGTATGACTGTCCGCGTTCACTTTGTGCACCAAGGTTCAGATAACAGATTTCAGAGCGCCAGTACCTCACCTTCTCAATTTACGACCATAGAACCGGCTTCATTTGAGCGGATGTACCAAAACTTCCTGTTAAACTACGATGAAGCTAAACGTTGGCGCGTTCCAACAGCGGGAACGGCTGCTGCGCCGACCGCTTTGGATCCCGGTCGCAGCATCGGGGCAGGACCCGCAGTACAGGAACAAACGAATGGAGAGCGGTATAAGATTCTCGTCGATAAAACCGGCATCTATCGCCTGACGAGCGATGACTTACGTCAAAAATGGGGGATTGATTTGAGCGGGCTTGATCCACGGCGTTTGCATCTTAGGACGAACGATAGGGAGGTTCCAATATACATCTACGGTGAAGAGGATGGGCGTTTTGACCGCGGCGATTTCATCGATTTTCTCGGCATAGATGCAAAGAATCGATATACAAGGTGGAATGTCTATTGGCTCGGTGCTGAACGCACACGGGGAGCGCGTGTTTCTGAAATCCACGCCAGTCCTGATAATCCAACAGCAAAACTGGTTCCTAGTTTCCGCTCGAAACTTTACTTTGAGGAAGACCATTTTCACAATAACTTGCGACATGCTGACCCCAGAGACGTTTCGCCAGATGACAAGCACGGCTGGTTTGAAGCACTTGACTTCTGGTACTGGACCGGTGTCAAAAACTTGGCTGATGCAAATGAAGTGGATCTCGAATTTCCGCTTTACGACCTCACGCAGAGTTTCGATCCATCGAATGTCCGCGTCACCTTGCAAGGCGGAACACCAACCGATCACGAGGCTCTAGTTTCGATTAACAATATTCGGATTGATGAGGTGAAGTGGCCAAGCCAAGATGTTGCCACAGTTGATAAAACGCTACGGGTTTGGAACAACTTGCGGGATGCAACCAAGGGCGAAAAGAATGTGATTACCCTCGCTCGAATTGATACCACAGAAGAAGAAAATACCACAGCCTTTCCTTATCACGTTTATATTAATTCTTTCGAGGTCGAGTATACGCGCTTGCTAAAAGCGGTCAACGACTCCCTTGAATTCACCACACCTGCTACCATCGATCCATACAACGCCCGAAGGCAGCGTCGGTTGGAATATACTGTCCAGACCTTCTTATCCCCAGATGTGACAATCTTTGAACATGACGGTGAGGTATTGGTCTCAAAGTTCCAAAACCCCAAGATTGAGCGTGTAGATCTGGACCGAGCTGAACGCAACCGCCTCCGCGAAATCCACCGCATCAATGCCGAAGCTGACGGTACAAGTCAACCTTCATTACAGGACATCCCGCGGGTTGCCTATAACGCAACGTTTCAGGTACGCGATGCACACGATGGGAAGTATATTGCGGTATCTTCGGCAGAGTGTACGTCAGCCGGTTCTGGTTGAGGCGTCGATGCCGAGCGATCTGCTCTCTCCCAGCAATGGTGTGGATTACCTGATCATCAGTCATCCGGTATTCCTTGAACCATCGAAAAGGTTGGCACGATGGCGATCAACGCCAAAAGGCGGCGGATACCGAACGAAGGTCGTTGATGTTACACAGATTTATGATATCTTCAGTAATGGCATGGTTAATCCGCAAGCTATCAAGGACTTCCTGACCTATGCCTATAAAAATTGGCAATCGCCTGCGCTCTCTTATGTCACAATTATGGGAGATGGAACGTACGATCACCGTGGGGTTGATAAGGAAGTCTATCCAGAACCTCCAGAATTGACGGGATACATCCCGACCCATTATATCTGGACCATTTCTTTTGGGAAGACTTCGGTTGATCACTGGTACACAACCGTAAATGGTATTGACGAACTACCCGACTTCTACATTGGAAGACTGAGCGTGGAAACGCTTGAACAGGCCGAAAACGTTGTTGATAAACTCATCAACTATGAGGATAAACGACCCAATGGGAATTGGCGCCGCCGGATTCTCTCCGTAGCAGATGACGAAATCAATAACTCCGGCGACGAGATTTTCAAAAGGAGTTTGACCGCGCTTTCAAAAAACCAGGCGCTGCTTGGTTACGAAAACGTACCTATCTACCTTGAAGATGTAATTGACAAGGTTGAAGCGAATAAGGCAGCTTACCCTGAACTACCACAACGGGTGGCAAAGGATATGATTATTGACGCAATGGGTGATGGTGCGGTTATCGCGCAATATGCAGGGCATGGTGGTCGAATTGTTTGGGCGCATGAGGCGATCTTTGACAACCGGGCAGTTGATCAGGTGAGTGAGACAGATCACCTCCCATTCATGCTGGTGTTGAGTTGTTATAACGGCTATTTTGATGCGCCCGGCGAACCGAGCATGGCGGAGAAACTACTCCGAAAGCATAAAAGCGGAATTATTGCTATGTTGAGTGCCACGCGCCTTACCTACGGCAGCGGTAACGACGCACTCAATAATATCATTTTTGATATGATTTTCCAGCGAAATATACGGCAACTCGGACCAATCAGCTTCGACTCGAAGATCGAACAGTTAATAGAGGATGGTCGCGGACAACTCAATGTCATGCTGGAGTATACTCTCTTCGGCGATCCAGCGATGAACCTCGCTATGGCGGACTATGAGGTTCAGGCGAATATTGAAACACGAACCGTTGCAGCCGGACAACTTCTCAAAATCGCTCCGGGGCAGATTGCCGAAGTTACGTACGACCCTGCAATTAAGCAGAAACGGTTTACGCCGATTTCAAATTTCAATGGACGGATCTACGCAAAAGCGGTCTTCCCGGCACTTATTCAACCGTTGAGGGAGAAGAAGAACTCTTGAAGGTATACTCAGGTGATGTTTCTGTCACCCAAGAGACAACTGTAGTAAACGGCAAATTCCCCGAACTTTCCCTCCCTGTACCCAAAGGAATTAGTGCGGGCGAGGGCCATGTTGAACTTTATGCTGAGAGCCCGACCCATATTGCTGCCAGCGGGTACTCATTTACTGTGCTTGTACCGAAGATTCTTGATATACAAACGGAACTTGTCGCTAGCAGTCCGGGCAGTGAACCGTCTCAATTTCGTATATCCACACAGGTTTCCGATGAATTGAATGAACAAGGTATCAAGTCGGTTATCCTAGAATGGCGAGATCCGGTAAAGCGGGAATCGTTTGAAGAGATAATGATCCGGGATACGTCACGTGGCAATGGCTGGTATACAACTCCCAAGCCGTTACCTCTGCCAGCTGACCGAGCCAGCATCCAATATGAGATTACGGTCATCGATGCCGATAGTCGATATGTCACTTCCGGACGGCGGACATACCGCCCGTTTGTATTCCCTGACGTGCGAGTTACACCCGGACTGGGATTTTCAGATCCGTTAATCTACTACGGCTACTCCCGCGAAGATGGTGCTTGGACGATTAACGCAGATATTGAGCAGATTGAAGATATCGAACTAAAAGAGAACCTAGAAGTCGCTTTTTTTGCAGGTAACCCCGATCGTGATAGGGATGGCGTTGTTGATACTGGTGCAAAGCTGCTTGGGAGAACGCAGATCCCCCCTAGCGCGTGGCAGCGCAGAGATCCAGTAGAACCTCACAAAAATTCACTCAAGACCGGGGGTGAAACCGACAGCCTGCTCCGCCCCCGCGCTTTCAGGGGATAGACCTCTTAATGCCAATTGGATCGCAACAGCAACCCTTAAACACGAATTGCCGATCGGCAATCACGAGGTTTTTGTATATGTTGATCCTGCTTTCAATTCCGCCGAAATGCCTTATGGAAAACTGCGTGAAGGCGATGAGAAAGACAATATTAAATCGCGTCTCATTCCAATTCAGAGCATCCTCATTGGTCAAAGAGATCAGCATATTTTTAGCCAAGATGCAGCGATCAATTTCCGCATACCCGCTCACACCGTTCCACAACCCGCTGTCTTGACAATCAAACCACTAAACAGCCAACAGCAGCCTAAACCGGTGAATCCATCAAGTCTTATCCCGGTTGCACTGCCAAACGGGGATGACACAGTCGCCTACAATGCGGCGCTAGACATAGCGTCCTTGAATCAAATACCGCTACAACAGCCAATAACGGCGGAACTGCGATTTGACCGCTTGGCATTACAAGAAGCCATTAAGGATGAGCTAGGCTTAGAAGAGATCTCAAATCCGGCTCCCGATCAGATCGTAACAATTGATGAAGGAGTGGAGGCGATCGCAAAGGAGATTGGCATGTATCTGTGGGTAGATGTGCTGAAAAAACTGGGTTCGTCTTGATTCAGAGTTGCTCACATCGTCTGACGGATTGATGCAAACGCAATCAACGCTCGCAAACATCAGCGCATCAAATCACGGTGACGGTGAAATCCACACCGTCCCTATTGATCCAGCAGCCACCGTACGAGTAGGCAAATGGGTCTTACTGTTTACATCGTCCGAGACTTACCGCATCCTAATCAGCGAAGAGGAGAAATCGCTTGAACTCATTGACCCAGATCGATTCCTGGATCCATCTCCTCAAGCACCAAGCGTGTTCAGCGACGGTGTTGCCATCGGAATAGAGTTAGGCGAAATGATTTCCAGTTTGGGGATATCCTCACTTTTCAAACATTTGAAAGTGCGTCTAGTGGTTCCGATACAACATTCTTTGCCTCCTCCTTCCGCGAGCAGAATATTGGGAGAGGCAGCATCCAATATGTTCGTCTTGAGGAAAATTCATCAATGCCACTGGATCAGTGGGTCATTCTGTTCATTGATTCGGAACACTTTCAGATTGAAGGAGAAAAGAATGGTCTTCTGTCACGGAACGGTCAGCCCGTACGCGGTAAAATTGGTAATGAATTCGTTTACCCTGAATTCGGTCTACGCCTCAAGATATCAGTCGGTGAGCGAGAATTTGAAGCGGGAGATAGCTTCCGGTTTAACACAAAAGAGACTGGACGCATCCGCGCTGAAGTCCCAATGCTTGGCACGTTGACATTGATGCAAAGTAACGATACCATCCCCCCTGATCTCCAGTTGACAATTGGCAAACAGAATTTTATTGATGGAGATCCAGTTTCCTCAGAACCGTTCATCCAAGCAACACTTACGGACGACAACGGCATCGATTACATTACCCGCCCCGTCCATCTCGAAATCAGCCGGGATAATCAGCAATTCACGTCAATCTCAGAAACGGAATATCGACTGAGCAACGTTTCAGGGTCTAATCAGGTTAGTTTGAACTATCAATCGCCTAAACTGGAACCGGGAACGTATCGGGCCCGCCTGAGTGCCAGCGATCTTGATGGGAACGAATCTGAGGAAGAGATTGAATTCCGTATCCACAAAATCCTTCAGTTACTCAAAGCGATGAACTACCCTAACCCATTCGGCGATGAAACCGTAATCACCTGTGAACTGACTGGAGCCGCCGATGAAATGATAGTCAAAATTTACAGTCTGTCGGGGCGGTTAGTCCGTGAGTTTACCGAACCGGCGCGGGCGGGGTTCACGATGATACCTTGGGATGGACAGGATAGAGATGGTGATGAAGTAGCAAATGGCGTGTACTACTGCAAGATTCGTGTTAAGACAGCGGGGGAGAAGGATTTGACCGAATACATCAAGATGATGAAAGCTGAAGTAGAGCAGGACTTCATGATAACGAGAAAACAAGAAAACAAAACGACAAGCAGGGAAAAAGAAATGAAGGGGAGAAAGTGAGCAAAAACAACGGTAACACGCTATTGTCTTTGCTCATCCCGACATTTCATGATCGTTTCGATCATAGAAATGACGAGAATCCTCGACGAGTTGGGACTTTCCCATTTTCTCACTTTCCCACTTTCTGCATTCTTATTGCTCTCTGTTGCCACACTGTTGCCCACGGTGCGGAAAAGTATGCGGGCGATTTCTTAACACTCGGCGTCGGAGCGCGACCATTAGGGATGGGAGGAAGTTTTGCAGCCATCGCCGATGATTCCACCGCGGCTTATTGGAATCCGGCTGGACTTGGGCGTTTGCGCCATTCCGAAGCAGCTTTTATGCACTCAAGTCTTGGCGAATTGGATAGTTACGATTTCGTCAACTATGTTCACCCAATCGGTGGAGCTGCATCGCTTGGGTTAAGTTGGCTACGGGTGGGGATTGACGATATCCCGATCACGACACTGCCACGCCCTGGGAATCCGGTCAGTCCAGCCAATCGTCCTAGACAGGCCGGAACCTTTAACAGCACCGACAATGCCTTCTTCCTATCCTACGGTAGACAGGTTGGGTTTAATCTAGGATCAAAGCGGTTGAATATGTTCCTTGGTGGCAACGCTAAATTAATCTACATCACTGCGCTGGGCAACACAAACGCGCTTGGCGTCGGTGGGGACCTGGGCTTGCTCTGGACAACCCCTACTGAAAGATCTCGCCAATTGTCGATCGGTATCGTCGCACAGGATTTTTTCAGGACGAAGTTGTACTGGAATACACCACCCGAAAATCCGGGTGAAGCGTCCAATACAGACACGATTGAGCCCAACCTGAAAATCGGTTCTCTTACAGACAATCAATCAAACCGTTGAAGAGCCACTTGCTACTGACAGTTGATACTGATAGCTTATACTCTTTTGAAATGCACTACGGTGCAGAGTACGTTTTCGCAGAACTCCTGTCGTTAAGGATTGGTGTTCAGGAGCGGAAAGGCATCAATACGATCCGTTTAATGACGGCTGGTGCGGGATTACGGCTTTCGTTTTTTAACCGGCGCTGCTTTCTCCGTGGATTACGCTTTCTTGAACAACAGTGAGTTAGGAAACAGCAATCGGATCTCTTTGATGACACGGTTCTGATTGGTTTATTAGTTCATTGGTTCAGAGGGCGTATTTTTGTTGAGTTTTTTGGCAAATGTGATATAATTCTACTTGCGGGCTCAACAAGGAGCAGCATTGAGAGGAGAACACCCGGAGCTATAGCGCAATAGGCCTGGCTCCATCAACCTAGAACTGTAGCGCGATGGTGTTGGTATTTGGACGGGGAGAAGATAGAAAAAGAAAATAAAAAATCTCTGTATCTCTACGGTTGATTTCATTCGCTTTTGCTCACTTTCTCACTCTCTCCCCTTCTCACTTTCATTGTTTCGCGCTCCCACACCTCAATCAACCAATGAACTAATGAATCAATGAACCAACAAAGTTCTCTCAGCTTTTTCTTACTTTTCGTCCTTATTCTCAGTATGGCTATATCTTTTCCAAGCCACTCCAATGAGAATGATGATAGTGATCTTTTCACCTTTGTGAGACTAAGGTACACTGGAAACAGCTGGTACGGTAATGGTTGGGATGTTGATTTGCCTGCCTCTGATAGAAATTTTATCCAAAAACTCGCCCAAGCAACAGACATTCCCGTTGCCCGTCGTGAAAAGATTATCCCTGTCGGTTCCCCAGCACTTTTCAACTACCCCTTTGCTTACATCTTGGAAGTTGGTACGCTCAACCTGACCAATGCAGAAGCGGCAAATCTCCGCGAATATCTACTACGCGGCGGCTTTATTATGGTTGACGACTTCCACGGCGGGGCGGAATGGCACCATTTTTACCGCCAACTCAAGAAAATTTTCCCAGAACGCGAACCTGAAGACATCCCCATCACCCACCGTTTATTTCACTGTTTTTTTGATATCGACACCCTTGTTCAGATTCCCGGTATGAGATCGATATTTAACGGGCGTACTTACGAGCGGCGTGACGGCTACCCTGCTTATTGTCGCGGTGTTTATGATGAACACGGCCGTCTAATGATGATGATTAATTTCAATACCGATATAGGGGATGCGTGGGAACATGCAGCGGAGGGCTTTTATCCACGCAAGTACTCGGATATGGCGTACCGCATGGGAATCAATGCTGTGGTCTATGCGTTGACACACTAGTGCCAAACGTGATGCCTGAAAGGTGGGAAGAAATGATAGTGGGAAAACGGGAAGGGATGCAGAGAAACGCAGATAAACACAGATAGAAAAATCCGCGTGAATTTGAGTCTGATTACGCATTACGTTTCACATGACTAAAACTTTCCAAAAACACGCACGAAGGTTTCCATGAAGTTATCATCGTTCACGTCCGCGTTGGCGCGTTGATCGATGTATTGTGCGCCGATGTGCAGAAACAACTCTTTTTCGTAGGCGACAAAGCTCTTTTCCATCTCCGCTAGAAGGGCTTGGCGAATAAAATCGTTTCCATCATCAAGCATATCGTTGAAGAATAGAACCTGCCCACCTCCGGTGATCTTGATCGTCTTGGTGAACTGATAGACCACTTTGAGAATAAACGCCGCCGCCGCGTCACGCACATCCGCCGCTTCAATTACGCGCAGTCGGATATTGCGTAAAGCCTCTTCACCATTAATCTCCCCAACTAATGAGAGATGTTCCAGACGGTCTTCTGCCATCTGAAAACCGTTACGGATCGTGTACTTGAACATCGGTGTAATTTCGAGCGATTTGGATGGCCGTATGCGGTAGTTTGTTTTCAGGATGCCGACTTCGTAATGTTTGTTATCCCGGTCGAAATCGTGATTATACCGTAATTTGAAGCGCCCCGTTGTGACCATCTGCTTAATCCCCGAATATTCCCAAGTGACTTTGGCGGTGTTGATTAAGTCGTCCTGCATCAACAATGGATCTTTGCGTCGCTTCTCGACCTCAACGCCACCATCTATAGGAAAAAATGTCACATCCCCTCTCGCTTCCATTCTCTGCACATCAGGTTGAGCCCGGTAGAGTTGTCCTTCCTCTCGACTTAAAAAGCCGGCAAAGTACCAAGTTTCATCAGGGATGCGGTCTTTGACCCACTTCAATTCGTTCTCGACAATCAGGGTAGCATCCTGAGAGAGATCCTTGTTGTAAACTACATTGGCGAACGCTTTTGTTGCCGTCGAGAATAAGCGAAACGCCGTATTCTCTAAGGTCTTTTTCAAACTGCAAGCCAACATCAAGGTCTGTGGACTTCCATCACGATTTGTCTTCCGTTTCATCAGCAGCAGCCGCAGACCTCGCAATCCAACATCAAATTCATAGTTGGATCTTTATCGTTCTCTTCCTCGTCCCGGGGCCGTTGTTATTCTGATCTCTTTCGTCAAGGAAATCCTCATCGACATCAAAGAGTAGAATATCATCCTCATAATCGAAAGTACCGTTGTTGTTCTTATCGAGTCACCGGGAATAATTAGAGAAGGTGGGTCTAGCCACGTGTTATCAGTGTACCGGTCCTGATCATCGTTATCCCCCAACAGATCGGGAGGCATCGAAACGGGGACCGGCGCGGAAGGCTTCTCCCTGAAAGATTGTGTCCCCAACGTTCGGAACGCCTTAAACACTGTCGTGGTTGCCTCAAAACGCGAACTGAGATCCTTTCTCAACGCGCTTTTTGGCGTCGTCGCAACTCTGCTTTCAGACCGTAGTTTGGCAAGTGGTTTCCATGTCTATAGCCATACCGGCGTGTCGCGGAAGTACCAAGAGCTCCCAACTTGGATTTTCCGAATTCGTCACTTCACGTATGCCGATCCAGACCCCTGGACATTTTCTTGACCGATTACCGGATTGAGCAGACCGGGACCATCAAAATCATCCAATCGGTGCGTTCGGAGCGCACATACCCCAGCGTACACCTGCGAGGTCAATTTGATCGAAGGTAACTTCGTAAAGGTGGGTGGGAACCTCTCCCAACTCAAGATGTTTTTGACATTGCCAGCAGTTCCTCAATAATCATGACGCTGTGGAAGCCGCGCCGAACACGCGGTCAAAATCGAACTCGTCCTGCCGGACTGAATCCTCTTTCCGTATCTGCGAGAAAGTCTCGTTTAGATTGGTAAAATCATCTTCCACACTCCCTGACAGAAAGAGCTTACCACATAGACGGTAGACATCCTCCGACGCTCCGCCGGAAAGTCAGAAAGTTGAATAGGAAGAAACAACACACACCGCTCGAAGATCGAAACTTCGCTTACTGCCATGTATTCCTTTTGTTGAGATCCCTTTTAGGGTTTTGCATTTTGATTTCACCCCTACATCCCATCATGGTCTATACCACTCAGTATCAACTGTCCATCGGGTCTAAACCGTCCTGTGCCTGTTAGAGAATCTATCGGGTGTAATCGCCATGCGATACCGAACAGAGTAGTCGCCATCGATTGCAATTGATAGGATGCCATTATGGGGAAGTCCATCGGCTTTGGTGAAGGTCGTAACTGTCCGGTGGTTTTGTCCAACATGATAACCCCCTTGTCGAATGTACGCAAACCAGACCTGATCTCCGCGGATTGCCATTGATGTACTCAGATTTGAGCCTAAGCCCATCCGCCTCCGTAAGCACCTTCCATGTTTCATTCAAGGTGTCGTAAACCGTTACGGCCGCGCCCACTTCCGACCATACCTGCTCATTGTCAACGATGATGCAACTGACCTCATCGCTCGCCAGTCCATCATTTTGAGTAAAGGTGGTCCACGTCCCCTGTCTGAGTGCATAGAGCGAGACACCGGTTTTCGTTCCAGCCCAAACGCGATTTTCATCGACTGCTAGGCACCGAACATCGTCATTTTTCAGGCTCTTGGCGTATTTTCCTTCCACCGTTGGCAAGATCTCAATAGCGGCGTTATATGTTTCCCAAGCATTTCGATCGTCGGAAAGAATACTGTGCTTGCTGATACCGTTTTTTGTACCAATCCATACATCGCTTCGATTTTGGACAACTGCTCGGATATCAACGCTTGGCAGTTGATTCTCTTTGGTGTACGATTCAAACCGATCCGCGATTTTATCGTACCGACCAACACCGCCCTCAGTCGCAATCCAAACATACCGCCTACCGACAGATAGGTCAATCACATTGTTATCGACAAGTTCATTTTTTTCCTCTTTTTCCCCATCCTCTTCGTCCTCTTCATCCTCATTGTCTTCTTCATCTCTCTCTTCTTCCGATTTCTGAAAATGCTTCCATCTGTCATAGTGCTTGTCGTATCGACTCAAGCCGCGGTGCGTACCGACCCATACATACCGGGAATCGGTAGCAACAGCCACCGCTCGTCGGTCTGCCAAGGTGGTCGGTTTGGTGAAGGAGGTCCATGTTTCTTTCTCTTTATCGTAACGGCTCAAGCCCCTTGATGTGCCTACCCATACATATTTTGAATCGACTTTCAGTTGATATCTCCAGACGCTATCGTGAACAAGTCCGTCTTCGACCGTGAAAGTTTGTCCATGCCCCGGACGCTTGCGAGTATTTTAGCACACCCTTATTGACTGTGCCTACCCAAAAGCCATCGCCATCCTCCGCTATAGCCTCAACCCCCGAACCGGGGAGTCCATCGCTTTGCGTGAAGGAAGTCCACGACTTACCAGTCTTATCGTATCTGTTAATGCCGCTTCCACCAAAACACCAGACGTAATCTTCACCGACCTGTCCGTAATCCGTCCGATCAGCCCGCAGACCTTCGCGTCTGTCATAAATCGTCCAAGTATCATCGTCGGGCCGATAGTAACTTACACCATGCGCTCTCCGGTCTCTGACCCACGAATAATGACCTCTGCCGCTGGTCCACACTCCCTCTCCATCTGTGGCAATCCAATCACCGGAGCGCGAAGCCATACCTTGCGCTTCTGTGTATGACCGCCAAGTTTTCGTCGCTCGCTCATACCTTTTGACCCCAACACTCCTTGTGGAGAACCAAACATAATCTTTCGTACAAGCAATGTCTTCGATGTATGTTCCGACACCTGCTTCCGTCACTTTCACTGTCTCCCATTTCTCGGCCCACGTATCATAGTGCGCCGCTACACCACCGAGGAAGGCAACCCAAACGCCATTTGACCCATCAAACTCGATTAGTGTAGCGTGGTGTCCCGGTAGTCCAGATGATCTTGTGAAGTGTGTCCATGTATCCGATGCTTTGTTATACCGCAGCACACCGCCGTCCCCCGTAGCGCACCAGACATCTTCTTTCCCCACCGCCAGCCGACTAATTGCGGTGATAAACGGGACTTCGGGGGAGAGTGGTAGTGCGTCCTTCGTGTACTCGATCCACGTATTGGTGCGCCGATCAAATTTCAAAATTGCACCATTCGGGGAAGCCGACCAGTTGAGTGCCCACAGATGGTGTCCATCTAACTCAATCCAACGGACCTGATCCTCTCTCAAAATCTCTGTATCGTGATATGGCGTATGCTTCTCCCATCGATCCTTCTCTACCTCATAGACAGCGAGACCAGCAACAGTACCGAAGAAAACCTGCTTATCCACAACGGCAATGCTTTGGATATTATCGTGCAGTAAGCCATCTGGCTGCATCGTAAAAACCTGTTGAACTCCAATTCCATCGGAGCGTGCAACCCCACCCGGTGTCCCAACCCAGATGGTTTCTCCGTCTAACGCAATAGCCCTGACATTTAGGTTCGGCAAACCATCGGTGATGTGGGTTACCCCCCTTATCCCCCCGCTAGCGGGGGGATAAAAGGGGGGTCGAATAATCCATAACCCATTCCGCGTACCGACTAGCAATCGCCCATCTGGATTAAACACAAGTGTATTGACATAATCAGTTACCACTGGAAAGGGTTCAAATTTATCCGTTGCAGCATTTTTTCGATATAATCCTTCAGTCGTTCCCGCCCAAACTTCCTCATCAATTGCCAGCACCGCTGTTACCCACTTGCCAGTGAGATAGGGTTGGCGTGAAACGTGAAAACCATCCGCCAATCCTCGCGAATCTACACTAATTTGATTCGCGGTGATGCGCGTAGATTCGCGGATGCTTCTCGTTTGCTTGTCCTCCCCTGATTGTGGTGAGGAGGGTGGGGATTCTCCCATCAAGACACTCAAGCCGCCCTTCGTCCCAACCCAAACCCCGACGTTGTTGGACCGGAACGATCCAAACAACGTCGAGGATCCTCGACGAGTCGGGACCTGATTGGAGAGGCTGATGCAGGTGACGAAATTGTTTGCCAATCCATTTCGTTGGGTATAGAAACGCCATCGTTCCCCCTCCAACCTTCCCAGCCCCAAGGGCGTTCCAACCCATAACGTTCCGTCTTTGGCATTATTCGCCAAAGCGGTAATATAGTTTGTCGCTAGACCATCAGCTTTGGTGTAGGTCCGCCACGTTTTTTCGCGCAGCGAGTAGCGGCTTAAACCTTTATTTGTACCAGCCCAGAGTGCCCCCTCAGTTGAAACCAGTGATTTAATCTGATTTGACACCAGTGTATCCCGCCTAGAATACCATGTCCATCCATCCGTCGATTTATCATATCGCCCCAAACCGTGCTCGTAAGTACCAAGCCAAATGTCCCTCCCATCAACTGTCAACACGGTAATGTGGTCACTGACCAAGCCCTGTGCTGTCGTGTACTTGAACCAAGTGTCCACCGTTGTGATGTAGCGCCGAAGTCCACGGTCTGCCGAACCAAACCAGACATTGTCTCCATCAACTGCAATTGCCCTGATGAAATCGCTCTCTATGCGATCTGTTCGGGTATGACTTTCGGTGAAGGTTTGGTTGATTGTACTGTATTTGCTTACACCCGATTTCTCTGTACCCACCCAAACAGCATCAGGACTCAACGCGATGTGGCGGATATGGTTTTCCACCAATCCTTCCTCTTTTGTGTAAGCGTTCCATGCATCCTTGGGTTTATCGTAGCGTCGGAGCCCGTCTTCCGTACCGAACCAAACATACTCAGATTCCACAGCAATTGCGGTGATTGCATTAAATTGATCTTTATCTTTCTCTCGTTGTAATGCCCACGCCCCTGTCGTCTTATCATAACGCGAAATACCCGTATCGGTCCCAACCCAGATATAATTTCCGTCCACAGCGATGGCGGTAACTTCGTTGCTTGCCAAACCATCGCGTCGCTGGAACTTTTTCCAACGCTTACTTTCCAATTCATAGAGACTAACACCGAGAGTCGTACCTATCCAGACCGATTTTCCATCGGTGGCGATTGCAGTGACATCATCAGAGAGTAGCCCATCCTCCCTGTCTAATTTCGTCCAACGGTTATCCGCTTTATGATAGACACTGACACCTCGATCTGTCCCTACCCAGACGTGATTAGCTGAAGTTGAAACACAACGGACATTATCACTCACTAACGCTTGTTCCGCTGCTGCTTGGGTGATCGCTGCTTCCTCCAGAACAGTCGATTTTTCTTCCCGCGGATCAACTTGAGTGATGCTACATCCAAGGTGAAGTAGCAGGAGAAAAATGGGAAAACGGGATAACAGGAAAACGGGAAAACGAGTATGTGAGGAAGCGAGTTTTTGAGGGAACGGGTGTTTTCCTTGCCTTCTCATTTTCACGCTTCCACACTTACTCAAAAAAGGAGCAGATTGTCTCGTTTTCACGTTCTCTCGTCTGCCCGTTTTCTTGTTCCTATTAATCTTCTGCATAACTTGTCCACGTTTCCGTTTTCTGGTTATATCGACACAAGCCCTGCTCTGTGCCGAACCAGAGCTGATCGCCATCAAACGCTATTGCCTCGACTCGATTGTGGAGCAAGCCATCGTCTGTGCTAAAAACACGCCAGTCGCCCGTGGTTTTATCCAGCCGTGTGGCTCCTGCGTCTGCCGAACCAAACCAAATCTCTTCCCCGTTCAAAGCGATGCAAGTAACAACATCGCTTGCTAAACCGTCCGATTGGGTGTAAGTGACGAAAGTCTCGGATTCGATGTTGTACTCATCACACCTTTACCCGTGCCGAACCAATGTCACCTTCGTCAGCGGTGATAACGCTGATGTCCGTCAGAGTGACCAGCGGTTGAGGGCTTTTCCCACTAGGGATTCCCATGTCTTTTTCTCTTTATCATATCGGCAGATCCCTTTGTCCGTGCCAAACCAGACCGACTTCTCACTGACCGCAACGCAACGAACATCATCGCTCAAAAGTGTCTGCGCGTATTTCTTGTCATCACCCATGCCTTTGACTTCCAGTGCCTGCGTGTGTGACTCCCACGCATTCGGATCATCAGACAGGCGGTTAAAGGTTGCAACGCCGCGGTCTGTCGAAATCCATAAGTCATAGCCCCTTACATCCAGATCTCGGACGGTATCGGCAGGCAAACCGTTTTCATCTGTGTATTTTTCCCAACGATCTCCAGTTTTATCGTAGCGCAGGACACCGTTGTTCGTACCGAGCCAAGCATATTTTTCGTCAATCGTCAGGCAAGTGACACTTGGTGTGTCATCCTCCACATCCTCAAATCCCTTTAGACGAGGGGCAAACCAACGGTCTGTTTGTTTGTCGTAGCGATGTAAACCGTTGGTTGTTCCCAACCACACATAACGTGCTTCGGCGGCAATTGCGTACACTTTCGACTCGCGGAGCGTCCGTGTCAGGGGCGACTGAGTAAAATTGGTCCATACTTCTGTTTTGAGATCAAATCGGCTCAATCCTCCGGCTGTCCCCACCCAAGCATAGTTGTCATCTACCACTAAGGAATGCTCGATGAGATCATTGCTTGCGAGCCCACTTTCCTCATTGAAGAATGCCCAATCCTTCGAGGCTTTGTTATACCGAACCAATCCCTGTTCCTTTATCGTCAACCAAACAGTGTCGGCGGTCTCTACAACCTGCATTGGGTATCCGAAAAAATCTTTTTCCATTTCTGGCACTTTCAAGGTCGTCCATGAGTCGGTTTTATTGTTATACTTTGACGCAATTGCACCACCCCACCTTCGCCAAGGATACGCAAGCCAGACCCCTTCCAATCCCCTGTCGATCCCGGAGTTGACGCCTGCAAGCACCCGCCGACCTGAAAACACCTCCCATTCTTCGGTTCGGCGATTATAACGGCTAGCATCTCCCCACCCCGTAACCCAGACATAATCGCCGTCAATGAGCAGGTCATTTGTTTCATTGTTTCCCAAACCGTGCGTTTCCGTGATAGCTGTCCAAGTCTCTGTTGATTTATCGTATCGTTGAATTCCTCCCCAAGTGGTCGTCACCCAGACATACTGCGGGTCAACGGCAATGGTGCCAATGCTGCTCCACTGCACACTTGGTACGATTTCATGACTTTTCCATTCATCTGCCTCAAGCGAATAACGGCTCGCCACGCCGCCAATATGCGCTGTCCAGAGGTATGGAACATCGAGGACAACAGTCCAAACTTCATTGTTTGGCAGACCATCCTCCACCGTATAATGGCGCCATGTATCCGTCACCTTATTGTATCGTAACAATCCCCCGTTGGTGCCGACCCACACCTCATTTTCAGCTACAGCCAGACCGTGTATACGCGTGATAGGCACCTCGGTTGATTTTAATGGAAGGTCTTCTTTGCTGAAGAAGCGGAATGTCTCTGTCAGTCTATTATACCTTACAATGGCACCTTCTGTAGAATCCTTCCAGTTACCGAACCAGAGTCCCTCTCCATCTTCCGCCAGCTTGCTGACCCAATTCGAGCGAAGCACCTCTGTCGTCGCCGCCGCAACGTGTTTCGACCATTTGCCCGTCCTTTCGTCCAAGCAACTGACCCCAGCGGTCGTGCCTATCCAAATCTTTCCACTATTTTTTGAAATGGTTTTAACGTTATCGGAGGCGAGCAACCCGTTGGTGTTATCACGGGTGTAATGCGTCCATAGATCTTCTGCGGTATCGTACTTTGCCAATCCCGACGGTGTACCGATCCAGAGGGTATCGTCATCAACGACAATCGCTCTCACGTTGCCGTGAAACGTGAAACGTGAAACGTGAGGCGTGATGATCAACTTATCTAGCCGCGCTAAGCCGGAGGGTGTGCCTATCCAGATAGAATCACCTCCTATCGCAACGGTGTTAATCACCTCCGAAGGCAAACCATCTTTTTTTGGTCAATTTGCCTGACACCCCGGTGAACAGATTATGGTAGACAAGCCCATCTGCGGTAGCGATCCAGACCAAACCGTTATCTAATTTGATATCGTTGATCCAACTGGAGATTTGCAACTCGGACGGATGCGTATTCCATCTTCGGTTTCGAGGTTCGTAGGTCGAAAGCCCCGCCTTTGTTCCAATCCATAGACGTGAAAACGTTCTCTCGGTGCCTCTGTTCTCAAATTCCGACGCAATACAGGTCACAAAGTTATGTACTAATCCATCTTTCGTCGTAAAAAATGTCCACTTGTCTTCGCCTCTCTGTCTTACTCCCAAACCGCGTGGTGTGCCGACCCAGAGATCTTCCCCAACTTCCATAACGGCGGTAACGTAGTTATCCGCCAAACCGTCTGCCTTACTCAACGTCCGCCAATTAAGTTCTGTTGAAAACTCAGGACCTTCGAGATAGGTTGCTTGATTCAAGCCGGATCGTGTTGCTACCCAAACCGATTCGTCCGTTACTAAAATGTCCTTTACGTCATTGTCGCTCAACGTCTTAATTTCGCCGTAGATCCTCCACGTTTCATGGCGCAAGTCATATCGTACCAGTCCATGCTCATACGTACCGAACCAAACCACATTGCCATCTGCGGCAATTGCTGTAATATGATTGGAAGGTAACCCCGCTTCTGTCGTGTACTCCCGCCACGTATTGACAGATAAAATGTAGCGCTGTGCACCGCTATCGGCAGTCCCTAACCATAGCGACGTTCCATCCACTGCCAGTGCGTTTATCTGATCGCTCGACAGCCGATCCCTTTTCGTATACGCCCTGACGAATTCTGAGTTCCGTTGGTCGTAGCGACTAAGTCCCTTATTCTCCGTGCCGAACCAAACGGAATCCTCATCAACAGCAATTGCAGTCACGCTGTTATCAATAAGTCCGCTGTCCTTGTCATAGTTATTCCATGAATCGGTGAGTTTGTCGTATCTAGAAACCCCTTGCTGCGTACCGACCCAGATGTAGTCATCGTCGATCGTGATCTGTGTAACAAAGTCGCCAGCGAGCCCATCCTCCTCGCGCTTCCGTGCCCAACTGTTCGTCTCTTTGTCATAGCGAGAGAGTCCGTTTGGCGTACCGAACCAGATAAATCTCGAATCAACAGCGATGCAGGAGACTTCTCGTCCCGCCAAGCCATCACGCGGCATGTAGCGCGTCCACGTACTTGTAGGGATCTCATAACGACTCACACCGTCGCGTGTGCCGATCCAGACCTGCAAATCGTCCAAAGCGATGGATAAAACGTGGTTGTGAGCCAAACCGTCTTTCACAGTAAAATTGACCCACCGCCCTTGCGTTTTATCATACCAACTCAACCCCTGATCGGTCCCGACCCACAAATACCGTGAATCGACAGCTAGGGATAGGACGCGGTCACTAAGGAGTTCGCTGGTTGCACCCCCCTGCTCCCCGTTGAGAAAAAAATCGGGGTGCGTCTGCTGTGGATCATGCGTGGAACAACTCGCCAAAGACAGGAGTATTATGAATCCCAAGAGTATACGAATCTGACGCATTTTTTTCAAATCACCTTCGGTCTTCTTCTTCATCAAAATGTGTGGTAAAGATTGTCCACGTATCTGTCACTGTATCATACCGACTTAGTCCGCGTTCAGTCCCCACCCACAGGAAATCACCATCTGTGGCGAGCGCGAACACGCGATTATGGCTGAGTCCATCCCTTTGTGTAAAGTGTTTCCACTCCGTTGTCGCCTTATTGTAGCGGGACACCCCAGCATCGAAACTGCCGAACCAGACAAAATCATCTGTTGCGACGATACTGGTAATCGGATCGCTGGCTAAACCGTCAGACGATGTGAAGACATCCCACTCTTCGGTCCTAGTGTTTAATCTGCTGACACCACCCTCTGTACCAAACCACACCCAGTCCCCATCAATGCAGATGCTACTCACTTCGTCGTGATGCAATCCTTCCTGCTTTGCATAAGTCACCCAGATTTCCTTCTTCATGTCATAACGACTGATACCCCTCTCTGTACCCACCCAGACGTAGCGATCCCCCACTGCTATACTGGTGACGCGGTTATCTACAAGACTGTTAGCGTATTCTTGGGATAATAACATTGTGTCCACATCGTCTGCGCGTGTAAAGGTCTCCCAAGCATTTGGGTCGTCCGAAAGTGTATTGTATTTGCTCACCCCTTTATCTGTACCGATCCATAAGGTACGCCCTCCTACATCGGCAACCTTGACAAATGTGTCGGCCAGACCGTTCTCCGCTTCGTGTAGATCTGTCCAATGCGCTGATTTGTCGAACCGGATCACGCCTTGAGCGGTCGCTATCCACAAGTATTTATCGTCAGTGACAAGATCATTTACGGGATCCTCTACAATGCGCTCCTCCAGCCAGAAGTCATGTTGTTTATCGTACCGTCTGGCACCCCAATCCGTTCCACAATAAACATAGCGAGCATCAACAGCAATCGCATGCACCACGTCAGCGGGTACAGCGCGCCTTCCCGTGTACACCGTCCAGCTATCTTTAGACATGTCATAACGACTGATACCGTTGTGACCACCCAACCAGAGGAAGTCGCTATCAGCCTTCAAAGTTGGATAGTTTACGCGATTATTTAGCAGTCCATCCTCTTCCGTAAAAACCGTCCAAGATGAGGATGCCTTATCGTATCGACTGATACCGTGCTCTTGGCTTCCGAACCACACGAATTCAGCCGTTTCCTGAACGTCTGTGAAATTGTTTCCCACGCTCTCTGGATGACCTCGGAAGACCTGCCAAGTCTGATTGGCTCTGTGGAACCCGCTTGCGGGGACGCTGTCGTCTCCTTCCCACCAACTTTGGTTATACAACACCCACATATAGTCTACTCCGGAGATAACTTCCCGGATCCGGTCGGCAACCAACCCTTTCTTGGAATTAATAATGTCCAGCTATCCATGTTCTCGTCATACTTGCTCAAGCCTTCGCGTCCGCCGTAAGCCCAGACATCATCGTTGTCCACGATAATAAAGCCGATTTTTTCATCTAATAAACCGTTTGCTGAAGTGTAGCGCTTCCATGTTTCATTCTGTTTGTCGTAGCGCGCTACCCCCTCCATCTGCGCTGGAGCCCATACATAACGCTTATCCACCGCAAGCCGCGTACGGTATGATTCAACATCAGGAGAGATCTCCTTAAAAACCACCTGATGGGTCTCCCATCTATCCGTATCCTGTCGATAGTGACAGATTCGATTATCCCTCAAAACGACCCATACATCATTTCCATCAACCATCAATGTTGTTGTTTCATTCGCTGCCAGTCCATCTTTGGTGGTGTAGTGTCGCCATGTATCCGAGTTTTTGTAGTAAGCGAGCACACCCCCGTCTGTAGCAAACCATACACTGTCATCAGCCACTTCCATCCAATAGATTTGGGCGATGAGAGGCAAGTTCCACTCTCCATTCTTTTTTTCATTGTAGCGGAACTTGCCTCTTGACATCTTACTATTCGGATTGAGTGGATATAATTTCTCTTTATCGCGTCGCTTTGGATCCCAATCTGACCCGAGCAAACCCGCTTGGTGGATTTCCGTCACATCCTCCTTCATGTAATGCGTCCAAGTTCCTGTGCGTTTGTCATACCGAACGATTTCTCCGTTGGAGGTGTTCTCCCATGCCAAAAGCCATACCCAATCGCCATCTAGCTCTGTGTGTTGTATATCGCTATGGCGCAGGACAACCGTCCGTTCCCTTGCGCGAATCGCTTGCCAAGAGTTATCTTTATGGGAGTATACGCCCAATCCGCCGATTGTCCCCAGCCAAATTTGATCATCCACCACGCAAATATCCCGTACATTTTCGTGTCCCATCTCTATCCCTGGCTGGGTTAAATCAAATTGCTGCCATCCACCCGATCTTGTCGCTGAAGGGTGCCACTCGTTACGGGGGAGTACGCCTAACCCACCCGGTGTACCCGATCCAAAGCACGTCTTTAGTGATTGCAAGTGCTCTCACGTTGTCATTCGGCAAGCCATCTTCGGTTGTGAAATCGTGCCATCTTTTCTCCTGTTTATCGAACATGGAAAGTCCACCCTGTGTCCCGACCCAGAGTATATCCTTCTCACTTGCGATGGCATTGACGTGAACAGTGGGACGTGATGCGTGAAACATGAAACGTTGATCGGTTAAATGGCTGTTTTTTGAGTTGGTGAGTTGGGCTAGCCCTTGATCGGTTCCGAGCCATAGGGAATCGTCGTCAACAGCAATGGCATTTATCCACATTCCTTTTAGCTCTTCAAAAGTATGCCATTTATCGTTCTCTTGATTGTATCGGCAAAGCCCGTTGCGTGTGCCGACCCAGATCGTTTGATCTACCACCGCCACATCGAGGACAAAGTCGCTTGGAAGTCCATGTTGATGTCGCCAGGATTTCCACCGATTGTTCTGGTATCGTCCCACCCCCTTTGACGTTCCAACCCAGATTGCATCATCAGCAGCGACAACGCGGGTGATATAATTGGTCGTCAATCCCTGTGCTTTGGTGTAGGTTTTCCACCCCCCAGATTGCAAGTCAAATCGACTGAGTCCCATCGCCGTGCCGATCCAAAGGGCACCCTCCTGCTCCGCAATCGATTTGATATTATCGCTCACCAAGCCTTCCACCTTTTTGACGATACTCCAAAGCCCGCGAATCTTATCAAATCGCGCCAGTCCGTCCTCGTAAGTGCCGAACCAGACATACTTACCATCAACTACCATCGCTGTGATATTTGATGATGGAAGCCCATCTTCTATTTTGTAGTGAACCCATGTATCAACCGGCTTAATGTATCTTTGAACACCCTCATTCGCCGTGCCGATCCAGACATACAGTCCGTCAACTAAGATGTAATTGATCTTATCCCGTTTCGAGTAGATCGGTGCGCGTGTAGGTTTTTACAAATGTTTGCTCTGTGTTGCTGTATAAACTCACGCCGGCATTTTCCGTGCCGAACCAGATGAAATCCTCATCAATAGCGATAGTTGTGACGTTGTCGTCCGCCAACCCCTCGCTTTTGGTCAACTGCGTCCATGAATCGATCTTCTTATCGTATCTGGATACACCTTTGTCAGTTGCAAACCAGACATACTCGTCCTCGACAGCGATAGCGGAAATCTTATTACTTGTCAAACCACCGTCGTCGGTGGTGCGAAGCGCCCAAACGTCAATCGCTTTATTATATCGGCTTAAGCCTTTATCCGTGCCAAACCAGATGTAGTTCCCATCTACACCGATAGCCATAACACGATTGCTCGGCAGACCGTCGTCGCGGGTGTAGGTCGTCCATTTATCAATTTTGGGCTGATATTTTGAAACACCGGATTCTGTGCCAAACCAGACAACATCCCCATCTACCGCCACGCTAGAGACCTTGTTATTAGCCAATCCATCTTCGACGGTGTAGCTTATCCACAAATTTTCGTGTTTGTTGAAGCGATTGATCCCTTTGTCGGTTGCAACCCAGATGTGTTTGACATCTGCTGCGATAGCGTTGACCTGATCGCTTAAAAAGCGCGGCTGATCCCCAGGGCACGGATTGATCTATCACTTCTGGTGCCTCGTCAGGCGCAGTAAAGGTACATCCGATAAAAGATAACAAAACAACAATAAACCATCGACAGTCTAATGCCATTTTTTGCATATCAAGCACCCGAAGTTTCCAAATCTTCGCACGTTTTTCTCGCCCTAGAGCGGATCTTTTCAGCAACGCTTTATTTGAATTCATGGTAGAATGATTTAATGTTTACCAATTTTGGCATTATACCACAGGCAGATAAAGCCTTCAAGTGGAGTACAGTAACCTTTGTATATCTCTATTAACGATTCTCTGGATGAAACTCCGAAGGAATCCAGTTTCTTCAGCATATTTTGGTAAGTCACAGATAATCACCACACCGGCTTTTCTTTACAATCCACAAAATCGTAAGCATCTAACTCAACAACGCTCAAATCAGAGGAAAGTTCACAATGATTCAAGTAGGATTCGGTCAACGCATCGTTACACCAAAAATCGGTGCAGAAATGCCCGGAGGTATTAGCAAGCGCTTTTCTCAAAATGTACATGATGACCTCCTTGTAAATGCAATGGTAGTGGACGACGGCAACACACAGCTTGTCCTAGCGGGGCTTGATGCACTATCAATTAAACGCTCAACAACACTGAATGCACGACAACAAATTGCAGATGCGACCGGCATTCCCGCGGACAATGTGTTGATTGCAGCAAGCCACACGGCATAACGGCGGACCTACCGCCGATGTCTTTATGAGTGAGTCGAATGCGGCTTACTGCGACTTCGTTGCTGCACAAATAGCACAAGCAGCAATTGAGGGATACGAGAAGCGAGAACCCGCAACGCTGATTATTGGTGCAGGGCACGAAGGAAGCGTTGCCTTCAACCGACGCTTCCGCATGAAAGATGGTTCGGAGCGCACGCATCCAGGGGTGGGCAACCCCGATATCGTTCAAGTCGCAGGACCTATTGACCCAATGGTCGGGGTTATCGGTGCTATAAATCAATCGTGTAGATTTCTTGGATGCTGGGTCAACTACTGTTGCCATGCCACACTGGGTGTCGGCGGGGGTGGCTTTTCTGCCGACTACATCTACTATCTGAGAAAAACCGTTCAGCAGGCAATGAGAGCTGACCATGCGATCATCGTCTTCGGAAACGGGGCATCAGGCGATGTCACGCAAGTCGATAATCTTAGAGATCGAGGGAAGCAGTCCGGTGAATGCTGGGGCTGGCATGTCGGCACAACAGTTGGTGCGGAGGTCGTCAAGGTGTTAGCGCGAATGGATTATACAGATGAGGTTCCATTGGCGTGCACAACTGACACACTCGAACTTCCTTTACGTGACCTCGGCGATGCGTCGCTCAACCAAGCACAGTCTTGGGGAGATCAAGCAGTTTGGGCAAGGGAACTTGAATTGCTCAAAGAAATCAAGGAAATCGAGCCGAGCGTTACGGCAGAGGTACAAATGATGCAGATCGGTTCAGCGGGACTGATTGCTGTGCCTGCGGAGTACTTCTGTCAGTATGGTTTGGATATTCAGGAGTGTTCTCCCTTTGATCCGACGTTTATTGTCTCTCTTGCTAACGGTTGTGTCGGGTACGTTCCAACACCGCAAGCATTTGTCGGTGGGGGGTATGAACCACGAACCGCACGGTCTAGTAAGTTGTGTCCAGATGCCGGAGATCGAATTGCAGCAACGGCGATTCGGCTACTTCAGGGTGGACATGGATAGATGCGGGAAGAGGAGCTCGTTAAGAAAAATACCCACACGGCGGGTTGCGTGTGCCTTTGTCCAAAATCTCAAGTGTTTGTGATCTGGACAACCGAGACGGAGTTCACGGATTTGTACTTTGCTAATCGCCTTGGCTGGCAAGACTCTCCTCATAGGGGGGATGGGCGATGCCCTTTTCTGTGATGATTGCTGTGATGAGGTGGGCGGGGGTGACATCAAAGGCGGGACTGTAGACCTTGACCCCTTCGGGTGCTGTCCTGCTACCGAAACCTTCCGTCACTTCTTCGGCGGCACGCTGTTCAATCGGAATCAGGTCGCCTGTTTTCAAGGAGAGGTCAAGCGTTGACGTTGGCGCGGCAACGTAGAAAGGGATGTCGTGTACCTTTGCCAATATCGCAACGTTATAGGTTCCAATTTTGTTGGCGGTATCGCCGTTTGCGGCAATCCGATCCGCCCCAACAATGGCACACTGGATCTTTCCTTCCTTCATGACCTGTGCAGCCATGTTGTCACAAATCAACGTCACATCAATCCCTGCTTGCATAAGCTCCCACGCTGTCAACCGCGCGCCTTGCAGCAACGGGCGGGTTTCATCGGCGTAAACACTGATATTCTTTCCTGACTCGTGTGCAGAGAACATAACCGCTAGGGCTGTGCCGTAATCAGAGGTGGCGAGTCCTCCTGCATTGCAATGTGTCAAGATGGTATCACCGTTACGGAGGAGATTTAATCCGTGTTGACCGATAGCACGACATCTCGCTCGGTCCTCTTCAATAATGTTTTGTGCTTCATCAAGAAGAACACCTTTGAGTTGCTCAATCTCAAGGTCTTTGTGCTTTTCCGCTGTTTGCTCGATGCGCGTCAGCGCCCAAAACAGGTTCACTGCCGTCGGGCGTGAGGTCGCCAGATAATCCGTCACCTTTTTGAGTTCAGCTGCAAAATCGGGGTAATTGGTCGCTTTCGACTTCCAAATCCCAAGCACCGCCCCCAACGCGCCCGCAATCCCGATCGCGGGTGCCCCACGAACTCGAAGTGATTTAATCGCCTCCCAAACGCTTTCTACATCGTCACAATAAATCTGTTTGAATTCATTCGGCAGGAGGGTTTGATCGATTAAGTGGATTCTACCATCAACCCATTCAATTGTCGGAATCGGCATCTTCCGTCTCCCCTTGGTCGCCATGGTCTACCCGTTCAGCGTCCTCTCCTGCCACGCTGGTTTCTTCAAGATTTTCATCAATGCCTTCAGCATCCTCATCGTCTTCGGGATCATCGTCTATTCGGGCTACGGGGCTACGGGGTTTAGGGCCCGCAATGTATGCTTCGTGTGCTTCTTTAATCACCTCGATCGTCTCGGCACGATTTAGCCAACCGGATAATTCAAAGTAGGGTTCAAAAAACTGCACGATCCTTTTAAGTAACTTAACGTCCAAGTCAGAAATATCCTTGACCGCAGTGTAACGCTCATCGCCCAACATCACACAGATAACATGATGGTCTCGGTCCTTACGTTTTAGCACGCCGATGGGTCGCGCCTCACAGACGTAGCCGGGGTGGCTAGCGTTGGCAGCAATTACCATTGCATTCAGGAAATGCCCATCTTCAGCGACCGTTTCTGGAATCCAACCGTATTCTGTTGGCACTGGCATACTAAATTCATACGCTAACCGAAATTTTCGGCTTTTTGCGTGGTAGCGATATTTTTTCCGACTCCCCTTTGGTGCTTCGATAACAACATTGATGATTGAGGGGGCATGGCGTCCAAGTGAAATATCTCGCAAGTTCATTGTTCTTCCCTGCCTTTGAGTATGTCCCCATGAAAGTGGGGAAAGGTTCACGGTGTCCGATAACCTTAAAAACCTGAAATTCAAAGGAGGTAATGCATCCCCTCCATAACCGATGAGGAAGGGAATGAACCAGCCCATTCCTCAACTTTTATTGAACAGAATAAATCCTAAATAATTCATCAACTCAATCCTGAGAATCCAGTAGATTTTAATCAAGAAGGTTCAAGTGATAACGTTTTGACTGAGCAATAGTTTGCACATTATAGCACACCTCACATAACCTTGCAACGGAAAAACTGGTCAGTTGCATTTCTCATCTAACCAACATCCACAGAGCCCAAATCCAAAGGTTTGTTTTCAAACCCGTGTTAGTGTATAATATCCTATCAACCTGACGAATTGCCGGTGCCTTTATACCGTTTCTACTTCTGAAAAGATTCAGATGAGATGTCTGTACTCTGCATATCCCTATTGATTTTTACCTTTACTTCACAAGTCGCTTTGAATCCCGATGTAATCGGGACAGCAGTGGATATCCCTGATGCAAATCTGGAAAGTGCGCTTCGATCGCAGTTAGGTATCCCCTCCAATCCGCTCACCGATGGCGATTTGGCAAGGATCACACACCTCTCGGCGATACACACAGAGATCGCCAATCTGGAGGGATTAGAGTATTGTAGGAACTTGGTGCATCTTAGCCTGATTGGTGTAAAAGTCAAAGATATTCGTCCAATCGCAAAGCTAGAAAACTGCGATGGCTCGATCTAGGCAATAATCAAGTCAGTGATATTCGCCCAATCGCTGCGTTAAATAATCTGCAGTGGCTCGACTTGAACAGCAATCAAATCAATGATATTCAGCCGCTCGCTGGATTGGTAAACCTAGAGCGACTTGACTTAAATAATAATCGGATTCGCAATATTCAACCGCTTGCTGGACTGATAAATCTGGAACGGCTTTACCTAAATAACAACCAGATCTGTGATATACGCCCGCTGACAGAACTGATACACTTGGAGAGTCTGGACTTATCCAAGAATCAGATTCGTGATATTCAGTCACTGGGAGAGTTGGAAAATCTGAAATGGCTTTATCTCGGCGAAAATCAGATCGACGACGTTTGTCCACTTGCAGAATCAGAAAATCTCGAACGGCTTGAGTTAACGGACAACCAAATCTGCGATGTGCATCCCCTCGCTGGGTTAAAAAATCTTAAAGTGGCTTTATCTGGCGAAGAATCAGATCCACGATGTAACGCCTCTCGCAGAATTGGCAAACTTGTATGAACTCGACCTGAAGGAGAATCAAATCCACGATATTTACCCGTTGGTCAACAATCCTGGACTCGGACAAGGTGATGTCATCTCCGTAGAAATCTAATCCCTTGAACGAAGTCTCTATCACGAACAATATTCCCAGATTAAAGGCAAGAGGTGTACATTTTTCTGAGGATTAACTTAACATCTACAAAGTTTATGAGAACAACTTGGAGGTTATAACATGGCTTACGATTTGTTAATCAAAGGCGGAACCTTGATTGATCCCGCACGAAATATTCACGCAAACAAAGATGTAGCATTTTCAAACGGCGTTGTCGCCGCAGTAGATGACAACCTATCAAAAACAGACGCGCTTGAGGTATTGGACGCCAGTGGATGCCTTGTACGCCGGGCATGATTGATTTGCACGTCCAAGTGTTCTACGGCGTCAGTCATTTCGGCATCGAACCGGACCCAACTTGTTTGGCAAAAGGAGCCACGACGGTGGTGGATGCCGGTTCGGCGGGTGCCGATATTTTTCCCGGCTTTCGCAAGTACGTAATTGATGTGAGTGAAACGCGCATCTTGGCGCAAATCAATATCTCGTCACAAGGGATGCTGACACAAGAAATTGGCGAGTTTGAAATCCCCGAATACGCCGATGTGGACAAAGCCTGCGCGATGATTGAAAAGCACCGCGATGTAATTTTGGGAGTGAAGGTACGGTTGACAAAGCACAGTATTGTCAGTGAGCGATCGGGATGATTCCGCTGCACCATGCGCGCGAAGCGGCAGACGCAGCAGGTCTACCCATCATGGTGCACCCGCAAGCCGCCTGGTGCGATTCGATAGATGACATCTTGGCAGTTATGGGCGAGCGCGACATCGTAACACACTGTTTCCATGAAAGCGAATGTGGCATCTTGGACGACAACGGTAAGGTTCGTAAGTCTGTGCATGAGGCGATGGAACGCGGCGTTGTCTTTGATGTGGGTCACGGTGCAGGGTCTTTCTCATGGGATACCGTTGAAAGCGCGATGCGCCAAGGTGTTGCACCACAAACAATCTCGTCAGATCTGCACATCTACAATGTCAACGGTCCCGTCTACGACTTGGCAAATGTTGTGACAAAATTCCTCCATCTCGGCATGTCGCTCAACGATGCCATCGCGAAAGTTACCTCAGTGCCGGCAGAGGTGATTCTGATGTCGGACAAAATTGGCACACTGGCACCGGGCGCTTGGGGAGACGCAATTATCTCTGAACTGCGCGAAGGCGAATTTCAATTGGTAGATTCGCGCGGCGAAACCCGTATCGGCAGGCAGAACTTTGTGCCGGTGACTGTTGTCAAGGGCGGGCGAGTGTATCGGCAAAGAGCGAGTTAAGATAGGGTGCTCCTGTCGTGAGAGCCGAAATTTCTACCCCATTAAAGAACTTAAAAGTGAGAACTTTTGGCTCTCGATCTTAATCGCTTTTCTTAGCTTCGGGGATTTATCCGATTTTGTTGGGTTTTGGATTGGGACTATTTTTATTACTCTAAATATCATCCCATTTTTTCTCAAAACAGCATTCACAAAACTGTCCAAGTACCTTTGATAATAGACATAAGGAAAACAGAAATAATATGGCATATTCCAGTCTGAGAGATTTTGTAAAAGAGTTAGAACAAGCTGGTGAATTAAAGCGAATCAAAGCCGAAGTCTCCCCAGACCTTGAGATTACACAGATCACAGATCGGGTGAGTAAGGAGGGAGGTCCGGCACTGCTGTTTGAAAAAGTTGAGGGCAGCGACATGCCACTGCTGATTAACGCGTTTGGTTCCTATCGGCGGATGGCGATGGCACTCGGCGTTGAGATATGAACGAAATCGCCGATGAAATTGAAGGCATGATCCAGCTCGGTCCCCCAGAATCGCTGCTCGACAAGGTGAAACTCCTCGGTATTCTGAGCAAACTGACAAAATTCCCTCCGAAAACGGTTAAGCGTGGTGCGTGTCAAGAAGTGGTTTGGACTGACGAGCAAATTTCATTAGATCGCATCCCGCTCATCAAATGTTGGCCCCTTGATGCAGATAAATACATTACCTTGCCGCAGGTTTTCACGCATAGCCTGAAAACGGGTCAACGCAATGTCGGCACGTATCGGCTACAAAAACTCGATGAACGCACGCTGGCAATGCACTGGCAGATCCACCATGATGGTGCCGGACATCACCGCGAATACCGTGAGGCGGTGAACGGATGCCGGTTGCAGTCGCTATCGGCGGTGATCCGGTCATGTCCTATATCGGCACTGCACCACTTCCAAGTGGTATTGATGAACTCCTGTTTGCAGGGTTTCTCCGCAAAGCCAATGTACCAATGGTCGCGTGCAAAACAATCGATATGTTGGTCCCCGCAGATGCCGACATCGTAATTGAAGGGTATATCGAACCGGACGAGACCTGCATTGAAGGACCGTTCGGCGATCACACCGGCTACTACTCCCTTGAAGACGAATATCCCGTTTTTCACATCACCGCTATCACGCACCGCAAGCGTCCCATCTATCAGACAATTATCGTCGGCAAACCGCCGATGGAGGATTGCTACATGGGCAAGGCAACGGAGCGAATCTTTATGCCTTTGATCAAGACGCAACTGCCGGAGTTGGTCGATATGAACCTGCCGCTGTTCGGTGTATTCCACAACTTTGCTTTAATCTCCATCGACAAACGTTACCCCTACCACGCAAAGAAGATAATGCACAGCCTGTGGGGGCTTGGTCAACTGATGTTCAGCAAGATTATCATCGTTGTTGACAAAGATGTTGATGTGCAGAATGTCGATGAAGTGCTTTTTCGAGTTGGCAGTAACGTCGATCCCAAACGGGATGTAACCATCGTCGAGGGTCCCGTTGATGTGCTTGATCATGCTGCGCCGCTGATGGGCGCGGGATCGAAGATGGGGATTGATGCAACGACCAAATGGCGCGAGGAGGGTTATCAGCGGGAGTGGCCCGACGAAATCACGATGTCTCAGGAAATCATCGATCTGGTAGAAAAGCGGTGGAAGGAGTACGGGATTGGGTAAGCTGCTATACGTGGTGATTTTCGTAACCACTTGTGAGATAACATATTTAGAAGGCTTGTTGTGAGAGAATAAATTTTACATTTTACCATGGAGGGCAAAACGATGAAAACTTACCGCGCCGCTGTCATCGGCTGTAGCCGGATGGGGGCATTTATTGACAATGAAGTACCGGATTATCAGGCGATCCGGTTGCCGTATTCACACGCGGCAGGGCTTTTATGCCGAGGAACGGACAGATCTCGTCGCTTGTGCAGATCTGCGTCCAGATGTCATGGAGGTTTTTGGAGAACGGTACAATGTGCCAAAAGAACAACAATACACCGACTATCGGGAACTCATCGACAAAGGAAACTTGGACATCGTAAGTGTGGCAACGCAGCCGGAACACCGCGCCGAAGTTGTTATCTACGCTGTAGAGCATGGGGTCAAGGCGATCTATGCGGAAAAGGCGATGGCGGCTTCTATGGACGAGGCGGACGCAATGGTGGAGCGGTGGAACGCAACGGAGCTTTCTTCAACTTGGGTACAAATCGTCGTTGGCACACCGGCTTCGACAAGATGAAGGAGGTTATCGACAGCGGTGAATTGGGGGCACTCAAGACGCTAATCATCTACGGCAACCATTCGCTTTTTAACGGTTCTAGCCATCAGTTCGACCTAATCCTCCGTCTGAACAGCGACCACTCGTGCCTTGTGGGCATCTGCCCATATCACCGATGACGACAGCATCTTCGACGGCGATATTGTTCGGGAAGATCCAAATGGTCAGGGGATGATTCAGTTTGAAAACGGCGTCACGGCACATGCCCTCCTCTCTCCGCGCGGTAGCGAGTGGGAAGCAATCTGTGAAAAGGGAACTGTGACATGCTGGAATAATGGTTGGCAGTGGCACATCCGACGTCAAGCCGACGTTCCGGGGTGGCGAGACTGTTTTGTACCGGAGCCTTTTCCTGAGTTTGAAGCGCAGCAGCAGCACGGCGAATCTCATCAAAGATCTGGTTCATTCACTCGACACCGGCGAGCCATCCCGTTGCGGTGTCCGTGTGGCACATGCGAGCACGGAATTAATCTTTGCGTTCATGGAATCGCACTTGCAGAACGGGGCAAGAGTTCAGCTACCGTTGAAGGGATCGAAGCTGCGGCTGGAGAGAGTGCGTGATCCCTAGGCAACCAGTTTAAGTAGAGAGACAGGGAAACCTCACGGAACTATGCACGTGCTTCACGAAATATCCCTCAGTCAACTGGATAATGTGCTTGAGTTTGCTGTTAGTGCAATGCTATAATGTCAATGTGTCTTGGCAACGTCAGACTAACGAAATCACTCGTAAGGTCTTGCTCAATTCCTGTGTTGTGGTGCGGGATAACTATATCTAAAAGGTAGTAGCAAGGGATGAGATCAGTAGAAAGTAAGTTCAGAACGGTTATTGAGAAAAATACTTCTATTTCTCCAATCCGGCCTTTGAGGAAACATATGAAGGCTATTTGAATTCAATAAAGGAAACGCTACTTGTTCTCAAAAACAGTGTAGAAACCAGTGGTTTAAGGAAGGAACTCATTGAAGAGTTACTTGAAAAAGAAAACGGCTTAACTACACTCTTAACTCTAACCGGCTTTTCCAATGAATCCTTCAAGCGATTGATTACACTCATTCGTGTTGCTGACGACTCAGAGTTGTCAAAGTTGGTATTAAAGGACGAGTGGTGCCCCAATGAATCATTAGGAGATCTCAAAGAGTGGTCAGATACTCAGATAGTAAAGATAATCCACCAAAGTGAGCATTTCAGAAAAGGGATAGCAAATATCTTTTTTGAGGGCGCAACAATTCCTTTTTTGGCAGACACAATTCCTCTGTTTGAACTTAAAAAGCTGAGTATTTCCAAGCTGAAATTTGAAGTGCCAGCGATGATTGATACGATGGTGAGGTATAAAGAGAAAGGCTCATATACTGGTAAAAAGAGTAGCAATGCTGAGATTGTTATAGCGGAATTGCTTAACAGGTTGGAACTTCCTTCTGAGACAGGTGATTTGGACAAACTTGCCCAGAGTGAACCAGACCTGAAGCGAACGATGGATTTCATTATTCCTAACAGTCAAAAGCCACGAGTTATTATTGAATGTTCGTTTGTAGCAACTACTTCTTCCGGGCAAGGGGACAAATCAAAGACAGAAATAAATGTTGGTAAACTTATCAAGGAATATTATCCAGAGGCAAAATTCATCGGTTTTGTCGATGGCATCGGTTGGTATGTTCGCAAGACCGACTTGATACGAATGGTAGCTGCTTACGAAGACGTTTTCACTTTCCATAAAGAAGAAATCTCACGATTTGAGGAATTTTTGAGAAAGGAATTTCAAAACTAGTGGAAACATATACCGATCGGATTCTTCAAGGCGATTGTCTCGAACTGTTTCGCCAAATTCCCAATAACAGTATTGATATGACCTTCGCTGACCCGCCTTTTAATCTGAAGAAGAAATACCACAGCACGAGAGATAACCTTGAATTGGAGGAATATCTACACTGGTGCGAAAAATGGATTTCGGAGATGGTGCGTGTCACGAAGGAAACGGGGTCAATTTTTGTACATAACATCCCCAAATGGTTGACGTACTATGCGGGCTTTTTGAACAACTCGCTGATTTTAAGCATTGGATTTCGTGGGATGCCCCCACAGCACCGATGGGGAAAACGCTTCAGCCTGCGCATTACGGCATCCTATTTTATGCCAAAGATGCAAAGCAAAATTAATTTTACGAAATTCGTTATCCGCACAAACGTTGTCGTAAATGCAACTATTTGCATAAGGACTACGGCGGGAAAAAGGGGCTGTTGCATCCTTTTGGCCCGCTTGTTCCAGATACGTGGACAGATATTCATCGGATAAAGCACAACAAATATCGCGATCCGCATCCTTGTCAATTGCCGATTCATTTGTTAGAACGCATTATCTTAATGTCTACTGATGAAGGTGATACTGTGCTTGACCCGTTTTTGGGGACAGGAACAACAGCAATAGCTGCAAAGCGACTTGGACGACACTACGTCGGTTTTGAACTCGATGAAGTGTACGCAACAATTGCCCATGATAAAGTGGAACAACAGGTATCGAATTCCCAGGTTGGAGATATATGGGTCAGTGTTTACTTAGACAAAGTTACCACACTCCGTGACCAAGATTGGGAGGCGTTACAGCCAGAATTTCACAGTCCTGAGTCTGTCAAAGCAATCGATCACACCAAAATAGTGCTAAAAAGTAAAATACCGCCCATACCAACGGTTAGCCAACAGGAAACACATCAAGAAGCACAATTGCGATTCGCAGAGAATCGCAAAAAATATCAATAAGGGAGGGCTTTTATGCCTACAATTCATCATGATGTTTTAAGGAAATTTGTTTACGATATGTACATCGGTGCTGGAGGCGTTGAGGAAGACGCGCGCATCGTCAGCGATCATGTCGTAGATTCTAATCTCATGGGGCACGATTCACACGGCGTGATCAATGCGCCCAACTACGCAGGCGGTATGAGCGGTCGGTCCCTCGACGGATAAGATAGAAATTGTCCGTGAAACCCCTGCAACGGCGGTGATAAACGCCAACGGTGGGCTCGGCATGGTCATTGCTCAGAAGGCGATGGAGATGGCAATTGAAAAAGCGAAAACACATACATTCGGCGGGGTTGGGCTCCACCGTTGTGGACACGCCGGACGGATGGGGACGTATCCCCCACTCGCCGCGAACGAGGGGATGATCGGGCTTGTCTTCCTAAATGGCGGCGGACGATTTATGCACCCCTTTGGCGGCACCTCCCGAAGACTCCCACCCAACCCAATCGCAATCGCAGTCCCGCGTAAAAATGGTGAACCGTTGATGCTCGACATGACGCTGAGTGTTGTTGCAGGGGGAAAAATACTGGTCAAGCGTGCGCGCGATGAGGAGATGCCAGAAGGTTGGATGATTGATTCGGAAGGAAAGACGGTCACCGATCCGAACGCTTTCATAGACCGCCATGACGATACAGCGGTGATGCCGGTGGGCGGTTTTCAATTTGGGCATAAAGGGTTCGGCTTAGGATTTATGATTGACGCCATCGCCGGTGGGCTTTCGTGGGCGGGTTGTAGTCGTCAAGAACCCACGCGTGGAGCAAGTGGGATTGTAATGCTCGCTATCAAGATTCAGGATTTCATCGATCTTGATGTCTATCAGGAGGAGACTGAATATCTGACGGAATGGATAAAGTCCTCTGAAAACTGCCCGGTGTGGATGAAGTGCTCGCTCCCGGCGAGTTTGAGGAACGGAACCGTGAACAACGTATGAAAGAGGGCATCCCAATCGAAGAGAAAACGTGGGATCGGTTGGTTGAGGCAGCAGCGTCCCATGGCGTTTCAGCACCAGAAGTATAGAGGTTAGGACTTACGCAGCCAACTGTAGGCGGGGCATCTTGCCCCGCGCTGAAATGCGTAAATCCTGGAGGTAAAAACGAACCTCACATTGGGTGAGCCGTGCGGAAGTTTGAAATTTTCGTAAGGCTCACCAATAGTAAGGCGATTAGCCAACGTTCAAACAGTATCAATTAGACTGGGAGATCTGACTCAACTTGATAACTATTCTGGAGACAGGTCTGGAGACAGGAAAATGATTACGAAGTTTGGCTCACTATTCGCAGGACATGTTGATCTGGAAGATGTAGGACTTGATGGTCCCCCTGTCAACAAGCGTTGGCTCTCCGATGAACATATAGCAACCGTATTCGATAAAACCCAAGCCATTGCCCAACTCATGGATCGCACCGGCTACGAGACCCTCTGGCTGGCTGAACACCACTTTCAGCGCGAGGGGTACGAGTGCATCCCCAACATTCTGATGCTCGGCGTTCATCTTGCTCACCTGACGCAGAGACTCAAGATTGGGTGTGCTTTCAACGTTACACCGATGTGGCACCCACTACGGCTGGCAGAAGACTATGCGACCGCAGACCTTCTCACGGGTGGACGTCATCGTCTTTGGCGTGGGGCGAGGCTATCATACACGCGAGGTGGAGGTTTTTGGTGCACCTCTGCTTGATGGGGACGCCAATCGCGAGATGTTTGAGGAACAGATTGACATCATCTTCAAGTCGTTCAATGAATCATCCTTCTCCCATCACGGCAAGTACTACGATATCCCGCCCAAGGTTCCGTATCGTGGATATGAATTGGAGGAGGTTACACTAGTGCCTCGTCCGCCCAATCTGCCCGTGGAGTGCTGGCAGCCTATCGTCAGTGCTAGCGAACGTGGACTCAACCTTATGGCGAAACACGGCATCAAGGGAATGATCGGTGGCGGTGCTGCTGCGGGTGGTGCTGCAGAAAAAGTAATACATGCTTGGCAGCAGGTGCAAGCGAATCATGGCAGGGAGATGGAACTGGGGGGCGACCTTATTATCGGCTTCTCCTACCACATTGCCGATACGGAGGAGAAGGCGATCGAGGAGGCGAGTAGCTACTTTGAAGAGCACATGAAGATGTTCGCACCTCTGGGATTCGTGCGTGGATTGACAGACGAGCAGATTGCGGCGACGGCAGATCCGCAGAAGGCACGCACCGCCGGTTTGCCAACGCTGCAGGACGCTGTGAATGCAGGTTCGTGGCTGTGCGGACCGCCGGAATTAATCGTTGAAAAATTGATGGACGTTCAAAAACGCTATCCTGGACTTGATCAAGTGACCGTCAAATAACGCTGTAGGTACACCGGAGGGTGTGATTCTGGAACAACTCGACCGGTTCGCCAAAGAGGTCATGCCTGCATTCAAAAACTAGTGTATTGGATTGTCCTACCTCTCTAAAACCATGCCTTCCCGCTCGATTCGCTGAAGCATATCCCTATATGCTCGGGGTGCCATCGTCATCCCAATACTCGGTCTCAATGGGTGCATCGTAACTCATGGGAACCAACCCGCCACGCCAATCTGGCCTCACCATGAAGTGCCTAGTATTAGCAGGATCATAGCGATTATACATCATTGAACCGTTGGCAAAACGGGACTTGATAATCCACGGTGCCTGTCGCTGGCAACTCCAGATGTTTGAGTCGCTCTAGTGCGTCACGATCCAGCGTGAGACCTAGACCGGGCCCTTCTAGCACTCGCACAAATCCGTTGACTGGATCCAACTCTTTCCCTCACAACATCGCTCTTATAAATCTCCGTGGTGGTAACAAAGTGGAAGGTGGCTGTAGGAAAGGCCGCCATCATGTGCGTCGTCATCGCTCGGGTGATAGTGCCACCGACGTTCTGTAGCATGAAGGGAATATTGCCCGCAGCAAAGAGACCGGCACAACGTATGGCTGCACCTATCTTCTGATGTCCCCGCATATACACATCCCCAGCCCCCATCAGCACCTCGTAGGTGGCCTCCAGCGGTGCTTGATGCCGCACGATGGGCAGCGGCACTCGATGGCGCAGATCGATTCGAAGCCAGCGTATCCCCGGCGTCAATGCAATCCTCAAAGCAACCGGCAATGGGCGACTGTCGCCAATTTGCCCAGCAATCCCGGCATGTAGTCGTCCGTCCCACCCCCGGTGAAGTCGTAATGAATCCTAAAACCCTTGGGTGCCACCGCCTCCATAGCCTCAGTCTGATCAAAGACGTTTTCAAAGGGCGAAAGGTGGAACTTCATCCAAGTGTAGCCCTGCGCTGCGTACCGCTCTACAGCTTCCGCCATACGCTGTGGATGCGTTGATACCGTCCAACTGCTCACGGGCACCCATGAGCGAGTCTTCTGCCCAAAGAGTTGGTAGACCGGCACACCGGCGGCTTGCCCCATTAAATCGTACATGGCTGTCCCTAAAGCCAGTGAGGTTTCGTCCCCAACCCATTTGAAGGGATTGGTGCCGATGTACTGATCGACGACTTCCTGTGGTTCGGGTCTGCCACCCTCCCCAAGTCCGACCCGTCCGTCGTCTGTATGCACCACGTATATTGTGCGACTAGCGGGACCTGAATAGTGGTTGAGTTGGTAGGCAATCCAGTCTTGATATTCGGGGGCGATCTGATGGACTTCGATTTCGGTGACTTTCACAAAGTTCTCCTTTCAGGGCGGCACGAATTGATCTCCGATGATAAGCTTTGAATCCTTGCATGACAGCATAACATCTTACAGCTACCGTGTCACTAGAAAGTTGACTGCGAACTATTCTTCCCTTGACGTTCAGATGAATTTCTGCGAAAATAGAACCGAAAATGAAATAATCAATATTACATATATGGTTTCGTAGTGGCAACTTCAGTCACTTCTTGTTTGTAATCCGTAACGTGATGCTCGAAAACCCCTATCAGAAAAATTGAGGTAATTCACTATGAACTACAATGCGACGAATTGGACTTTTGATTGCGAACCTACCCTCACCGACACGCAGGTTCTGCAATTTTGTCGAGATGGTTTCCTGACATTGGAAGGCGTTGTCCCCGATGAAATCAACCAACGCGCATGCGATTACTTGGGAGGAAAAATACCGGCTAATCCCAGCTATATTCCTGAAGGTCTTACCGAAGCGGATTTAGAACGAATCCGTAATTCTCATGAGCCGAGCACAATCCTGCTTGAGGATTGGTTTATTGAACACGTACTTCTCAATGAACAACTCGCTGGTGCTCTGAGATCACTACTCGGTAAGAATGTGGGGATCCCAGTGCTGGTGAGCAACCACAGTATTGAATGTCCTGCACCCGCCCAAGGGTGGCATCAGGATGCCGACCATATCTTCGGACCGGAAGTCAACTTTCATTGAGGTTTTTTACTTCCCTCAAGATACACCACTGGAGATGGGCCCCACTGAGATAGTGCCAGGAACACATTTCGGGCCCGTCCAACGTGACCCGGCGGATCCAGGTGTACTAACTAGTGGACCCTGCTGGAACGTTTGCCCTCCACTCTCAAAGCATTCTACATCGGAGAGGTGAATCGACTGGAAAAGGGCTGCGCCACATGCTGAAATACAATTACTGGCGAACTGTACCGCCAGAAAGGGATTGGATTATCGAACCGGACTTTGATTTCCAGCGCGCCTATTACGGAGGGCATCGCGTCGCCAGATACGTCGCTCACATGCTTTATTGGCTATGCGGAAAGGGCGACGAATTTCGGGTTATCGGGGGACAGGGATGGCCCTGGCGAACCGAAAACCAAATTGGACCATCTTATGGATTTGGGGTAGGCGGAGGATACCTGCCGGATTGGCGCCAGAATAATCGCGACGGTTACGCAAATTAAAGAGGTTTACCTATACAAGGAGGAGAAAACATGTACGTCATAGTCGCACCCATTCAGATTAAGGAAGGACATAGGGAGGCATTCATCGAAGCCATGCTCGACGACGCCAAAGGCTCGGTGAAGGATGAGCCCGGCTGTCTCAGATTTGATGTAATTCAGGACGGTGCAGATCCCAACCGGATCTGGCTCTACGAGATTTACGTGGACGAGGCAGCTTTCCAAGCCCATCTGCAAGCCCCTCACTTCATAAAGTGGCGGGATACGGTAAAAGACTGGTTCGCCGAAGGTCCCAAAGGGGCAGGAGGGGGAAGTTACAATATTTGGCCCCCCGATGACGAATGGAAGTAGTGTAGTCTCCACAGGCTTGACGTACTTTCAAGTACTCACGTTTAGAAGTACGTCAAGTTTTTGATCGCAGAGGAAATCACCGTAGCATTATTATTTAAATACCTTTCAAAGTTCCCGCTTCAGCTCCTCAATCCCATCCCGCAAAGTCGCCGCTTTTTCAAACTCTAGATTCGCCGCTGCCTCCTGCATCTGCTTCGTGAGATCGGTAATCAAGGCGTGGATCTCGTCCTCAGATGTTGCCTCCGAAGTTTCGACTCCCAGAGAATCCGCGGGTCCCTCATCATCCGCAGCAAGTTCACCGATGAGATCACGAATTTCCTTGTCGATTGTCGCTGGCGTGATGCCGTGCGTTTCGTTATAAGCCATCTGAATTTCGCGGCGTCGTTCCGTTTCGCTGATAGCACTGCGGATGGCATCGGTCATTTCATCGGCATACAAGATTACCTCGCCGTCAAGATTTCGAGCAGCACGACCCGCGGTCTGGATTAACGACGTTTCAGATCGGAGAAAGCCCGCCCGGTCCGCATCAAGAATAGCGACCAACGACACCTCTGGCAGATCTAACCCCTCGCGGAGGAGGTTAATCCCGACAAGAACATCAAAGTTCCCCTGCCGGAGTTCTTTTAAGATTCGTGTCCGATCTAAGGTATCAACGTCTGAATGGAGATATTCGGCTTTGATACCAGCTTCGGTGAGATAATCGGTCAAATCTTCAGCCATGCGCTTGGTGAGGGTTGTAACAAGGACACGCTGCCTTTGAGCAACCCGTCCATTGATAACCCCAATGAGATGATCGATTTGCCCTTCGACCGGGCAGACGGAAATCTTTGGATCAATTAAGCCTGTGGGACGAATAATCTGTTCGACCACTTGCGTACTTTGCTCAAGTTCATAAGGTCCCGGCGTCGCGGAAACAAACACCGCTCGATGGAGATACGATTCAAACTCCTCAAACTGGAGCGGACGGTTGTCCAAAGCGGATGGCAGGCGGAAGCCGTAGTCCACCAATGTCAACTTGCGGGCGCGGTCTCCTCGATACATCCCACGAATTTGGGGCAAGGTTACATGAGATTCGTCAATGATCATGAAATAGTCATCAGAAAAGTAGTTGAGTAAACAGTAGGGCGGTTCGCCGGGGGCTAGCCCTGAGAAATGGCGCGAATAGTTCTCAATGCCCTGACAGTAGCCAACTTCCCGCATCATTTCAAGATCAAACCGGGTTCGCTGTTCAATCCGCTGGGCTTCCAACAATTTATTGTTGGCAACGAAGTAATCGATCTGATCTTGCAGCTCGGTTTCGATGTCCAGCAATGCCTGTTCAAATCGCTCAGCGTCTGTCATGAAGTGCCTAGCAGGGAAGAGTGTGATTGCCTCATGTTCCGTCAAAATCTCGCCCGTTAGTGTATCAATCTCGGTGATCCGCTCGACTTCGTCGCCGAAAAGTTCTACTCGGTAGGCGGTATTCGCATACGCAGGAAAAACCTCGATCACATCGCCGCGTGCACGAAAACTCCCACGCGAAAAATCGATGTCATTTCGCTCATATCGAATATCCACAAACGCACGTAGGAGTTTATTCCTTTTGATGATGTCCCCACGGTTCACCTCAACTCGTTGGCCATCGTACTCCTTGGGGGATCCAATGCCGTAGATGCAGGAAACACTCGCAACGATGATAACGTCACGGCGGGTGAGCAGCGAGGCAGTTGAGGCGAGACGCAGCCGATCGATCTCCTCGTTAATCTGTATGTCTTTTTCAATGTAGGTATCTGTAGTCGGCAGATATGCTTCAGGCTGATAGTAATCGTAGTAGCTGACAAAGTAGTGGACAGCGTTGTTTGGGAAGAATTCTCGGAACTCGCTATATAACTGTGCGGCAAGGGTTTTGTTGTGCGAGATAACTAACGTAGGACGTTGCAAATTTGCGATGACGTGCGCCATCGTGAAGGTTTTTCCCGAACCTGTAACGCCCAACAACGTTTGAAGGTCGTTTCCCTTCCGCAGAAAATCTTCCGTAAGCATCTGGATTGCTTGCGGCTGATCTCCTTGCGGCGTATAGCCCGAAACCAACTCAAATTTTTCCATATTTTTCACTTCCCAGCAGGGCCATGCATACCCTCAACAAGAAAAACAATCGTTATTCTCTACAGGCATTGGTTGGACTTTCGCCCCAATTGTGTTTCTTTCCCGTAAAAACTTGGTTTCTGACTCTTTGTTTGCGCTTCATGTTTCACGTACTACCGGTGTGCATTACACAGCATCTTCGGTTCATATCCAACGATGAAGGCTTCCTTAATAATATCTTCCTCCGGACATTTCCCTTGATATTTCAGCATTCCTGTGTTTTTATCAATACTTCGCAAAACAATGTTGGACGGTTTCTCAAAATCTTTGATGGGTCCGCGTGCCCCCTCAATCATAAATCGAGCCCAAATGGGTAAGGCACCTCGGGCACCTGGGAACAGTGTCTTCTGTTTTGGGTCGTTAAACCCGACCCAAACCCCAGCGGCGAGATTTTGAATATAACCAACAAACCACGCATCTGTATAATCATCCGTCGTGCCGGTTTTGCCGGCGGCGGGACGTTTTAACCCCATCACACGCGCCCCCGCACCGGTGCCATTATCAATCACACCTTTCAAGAGATGTGTCATGAGATAAGCGATCCCTTCGTCGAGCACCTGTTCCGCCTGCGGTTGATTTTCAATCAAGATGTCCCCATACTGATCTTCGACATAGTGAATACCTATCGGTTTCTTGCGCACCCCACCATTGGCAAAAACAGAGTAGGCACCAGTCATTTGGAGTACCGGCAATCCACCTGCCCCTAATGCAAGTGACGGATATGCGGGTAAATTGGCGTCGATGCCTAGACGTTTGGCGATTGCAAGTGTTCTATTAAGACCGGCGGGCTTCTCGTTTTCCTCTATCGGCGTTTCCCACATCATTCTTGCCGTCGCAATGTTGATTGATTTCTCCAATACTCTTCGCGCAGTAATATCTCCGTAGTAGCGCTGTCCGTAGTTCCGCGGTCTCCATCTCCTCCGCGTTCCAACGTCAATGGACCACGCTTCGTCACGGACAATCGTTGCTGGTGTTATTAAAGGGGGGAAATCAAGCAGTGCTGCAAAAACAATTGGCTTGAAAGCTGAACCGGGTTGGCGGTATGCATCAACAGATCGATTAAAAAAGTTAATCTCCTGCCGAGTGATATAAAAATCGCGTCCCCCAACCATTGCCTTGATGTGTCCTGTTTGCGGTTCAAGGGCGATTAGCCCCGCTTGCAAGTAACTGGTAATCGGATTGATGCCATTTGGATTATTTTTATTCTCGTCGTAATCGGGCAGACTTCTGTACCTACTAGACCCCACTCTCAACTTCTGATCTAATTCCCGCAAGTGGTCAGCAACAGCTCTTTCTGCAATCTCTTGCATGGAGGGATCGATCGTCGTGTATACCCTTAACCCTTGGTTGTACAAATGTCCTTCTAATTCAGGTTCCTCTATCAGTCGTTCATGAACATATTCCAAAAAATGCGAGCCGCCTGTGCCCTGCGCGCTTTTGGGCACCTCAATGACAACAGGTTTCTGGACATTTGCATCGTATTCCTCTGCATTAATAAAACCTGCCTTTAGCATCAATCCAAGCACCAGATTACGCCGTTCTTTTGAACGATCCGGATGGCGTATTGGCGAATAGCGTGTTGGTGATTTCGGAATGCCCGCCAATGTGGCACACTCGTGGAGCTCTAACTCCCATACATTTTTTCCAAAATAGTTTTGGGCTGCCTCTTGGACACCGAGTACTTCCTGCGAGCCGTATCGTCCCAAGTTAATCAGGTTCAGATATCTTTCGAGAATTTCGTACTTGGAAAATTGACGCTCAATGCGGACAGCAAGCAGAGCCTCCTTCACCTTTCGCAAAAGTCGTCTCTCACGGGTCAGATAGATATTCCGTGTGAGCTGCTGAGTGACCGTACTTGCCCCTTGAAGTGTTCCCTGCGCCTGCCCCAAAAATAGCTGAGTATTGTGAACAGATGCACGGAGAATTCCTAAAAAGTCCACACCCCAGTGATCGTAGAACCGCTGATCCTCAACCGCAAGGAATGCCTGCAGCAGACTGTCTGGCATTTGCACAAGTTGCACAATCTCTCGTGCTTCGGCTTCACCCTTTCTGTCATAAAGTGCGTTGAGCAACTCCGGCCTGAGATCAAAGCTATCTATTTTTTCACCGTCATCATTTTGGATTGTCTCAATTTTTCCATCAACCACAGAAAGTTCGACCTGATATGGTTCCCGATCTTCACGTGGGAAATGGAAACCTTGGAGATAAATCCATAGCCTCTCAGGTTGCCCCTGTTCATCACGCCCGATTGAATATTGCCCAACGATACTCGGTTTGATGAACTCTCCACTTTCTTGATACTCCAGTCGTTTCAATTTATCTAGAAGGAAATCAACAGAATCTCCCTGTTGGACTGTACAAAGGGAGGAATAGACCTCAAGGTGTTGTTTCCACGTGTTGACCTCGCGGTATTCCAGTTGACCCAAGTCAATATCGTCAATGGAATCCCATGATTTGAGGACAACGCCTCCGACAAATCCAACGCCAACAAAGGTCAGCATCATCACACAGATAGCAGCAATGAGAAACAGCGTGAGTATGCCTCGAAGAACTTTTTTAATCATCCAATTTTCCTCATACCATATCTTGATTTTATCGATCTCCCTGAAAAATTCAGAGATTAGTATCTACGGCGTACGGTCCCGACTCGGTTCCTTCCTAACACGCCTAACGCGCTTGATAGTGCAGCCAAACGCCTTTGTCTTTTTGAGATTTTCGGGAATTTCTTTTCCGGCAACCACAAGGGCAAGCGTTTCGCGTAGATAGTGCGTTTCGGGATTCTTCTGGCTATTATCAATAGCACCACGATATCGAAGTATTCGCTTGTCGTCCAATAAGTAGACTTCAGGCGCACGCTTTGCCACAAATTTATCCGCAATTTCATTCTTCAGATCTTTTAGGACCAAGAAACTGAACTTGTTTGTCTTGTTATGCTCAACTATCTCTTCGACGGATTCATTCCTGTTGGAGTTGATCCCAATGAACTGTATTCCCTGATCTTTGTAGTCGTTATGTAGCGCGATGATCCTCTCATTGTAAGCATTAGAAACAGGGCATTGGGTCGAAATGAACATCAGAACTGTTGCCTTTTTGTCGCGGCTCAAATCCTTGAGCGAATGCTCTTTGTCCGTTGCATCTTTAAGCGTGAAGTTGGGGACTTCCTTATCCATCTTGACGGTGTCTGCGCCGGCATTCATACTAAAAGCGAGAATAAAAATCAAGGTCACAGTAAGGAATCGAGTCGATAATTTCATTGGCACCTCCTACGGATGCAATTAATCTGCCAACTTTCTTAAATCCAAATAATATTATACTAGGACGTTTGATGTGCCATTCTGTTTAAGAGTGCTTTTAAGTGTTCGGACAAATTCTCATTTGTGCCGCTTAAATTGCACACGTTTTATAACTACAATCTTTAAATCTAAACGTTCAAATTGAAACGAAGGTAACAACCATCAGCTAAAAATATGTAGATTCATTCCCGATGATACGCGCCAACCTCCAAATTGGATAATTATTGTCGAAACATGCTGCTTACCTCCTTCCTCGCATTTGATACGCTTGGTAATGACGATTTGAGGAGCAATTTTATCGCACAACGGCCATCCGGCGCGTTCTCTGATAATCCGCTGCCTTCAGCGCGTAGAAATAGATCCCACTGCTGGCCGATTCTCCGATGTCGTTACAGCCATCCCAATACGCGGCCCCCTCTCTTGAAAGGTAACTACTGGCAAGTTTGGCGCATATATCCAATGCCCGCACCAGATATCTAGCGACATCGTGAGTGCGAATTCACACATGAGTAGCTTCTGTTAATTAGTAGGAAATCCACGTTTCAGGCTGACAGGGTTAGAATAGTTGGACAGCAACTTCGTCCCCGCGACCGATGGTTCCATGTAGGATAGTTATGCTTTGAGCCGCCGGTCACGGGCGATGTGTGCCCCATGTGAGGGTGTTTCCAGCGATTTTAACACTAGGAGGGCTTGGAATTGATGATTGATGCAAAAAAGATTTTATCTGTTGCGCCGATCCCGCAATTGTACCTCAGCTCCCGGCATGATGTAGCATTGCCCGTTTGTAATCTCAGTAACACCGCGTTGGAATTCGTCAACAAATCCACCACCATGACCCACCGGCACAATACCTCCAATAACGTTCACTTGTGCGCCGGTCTGACGGCAGACTGCAATCGCCTTTGCAGATGTATACTCTTTCCCCGGTCCGCTACTGGAGGATTCATCAGTTACGATAAAGAGTACCAGTTTCCGATCACCCGGCGTTTGGAGTTTGGGTACACCCTCTATAACTGCGTCCAGCAGATGTTCATCACCACGTCCAAGTATACGAAACATCTGCCTCACCTGTCCAGCATTTAACGGCGGTTTTGTTATCACAACTGAACTTTCACCGCCCCCCGATCTTGCCCAGAACCGGATAATACCAAGACGATAGTCGAGCTTTTCGCCATCCAAAACCTTGACCAGCGAATCCAGACCTGTGCAGATCTCGTCCATTTTATTGTCCATGCTCAGGCTGGAGTCAAAAACAAACACTATATCGGTGGGTTGCTTCACTGTTGCAGCGATATGTCGAGCGATACGCTTAAAAACCTCGTCAATATCGAGCATAGACCTTTTTATCAGAGGCACATGTTCGATCCTACGTCGAATTTCCTTGGTCCCGTACCATTTGCCATCTGTCCGGTTGGCTAATTGCATTTGCATTTCTTCGTCAATTCCAATGACGTTGATCCGAATCTCATCTTGCTTACACCAATCCAAGATCTTCTCAAAGAGTTCGTTTTTTTCGTCTCCGGTCCCCCAAGTTGTTTGCAACTCAGAATTTGTAACAACGACGAAGTGTTTTTCAGCATCCCATCGGAACTTCAAATCTGTAAGACCCTTCATAATCGCGTCGAGTCCATATCCAGCAGCTGGCCCTTTAAATTTCGCCAGCGGTAACCTAACAAAGTTTTCTTGTATCGGAAGAAGCCCCCTCTGCAGCGGTTTGACTATGATTCGTGAGCCACCGATATTCTGAAACCAAACGAGCGCGAACTGATAATCAATCACCGATTCTTCAAAGACTCGTGCCATATCGGCAATCTGTCTTTCAACCTTTTTGCCCAGATCTTTCATGGTCACACTTCCATCAACAACAAATACCAGATCGACGGCTTGGTTCGCGCTATCCTGACTCACACGTTCAGCAATTTCGACGAGACTTTTACCGATATCAACAGTGTCCTTTTTTTCTGTATCATTTGGGTTGACCGTCACGTGTCTTTTTCGACGGATCGATCGTACTTCCGACTTTTTAACTGCTGCTACGCTCTCAAGACTAACCCAACCGACCAATATCATTAACGCAATTAAACATTTCCAAACCTGCGGTTTCGGCGATTTCATGACTGTCCTCCCCTGTGGTATAAAGTGCCAATACAGATTGAAACTGCGAAGCCTCGCGATCGCTAATGCTACGCAGTTACTGCAGGATCTCAAAGGAGGACGCACATAGTATGCCAAACTCGATAAAAGTTGGATTTGGCGTCTGTAAGCGCATTTCTCACCATTTATGGCGAGACAGGCCCTTCGTATTGTTCATTTCTTGAACACTTCTGTTCATAAAGTCGATAATCTCCGTTCCTTTCGGGGCAAACTTTGTCTTTCTGCCTCATACTTCAATCCGTTTCGTCACTGAGTGGGTGGGACCTCCCCATCTAGGAATTGCAACCGTCCATTGCCCTGCAGGACCCCCGGCGACGACAATAATGACATCTTCAGGAAGCCGTTTTGTATGTTGGTGAATATACGCCTGTATATCGCTCCTGCTAAAACCATCGCGGGCGATTGTCTTCATGTGCTCGAGACTAAACACAAGGACAATTTCAGCGGATGGAGGTCCCAACGCCGAAATACTGTGGCAAATTGTGTCCAAGATGCCTTCTGCTGTGTTTCCACTGGAACCGATGTGATATGGAGAGGAACCTGCGTGGACTGTCACCGTGCTGTCAGAAGGCTGGAATCCGCGTTCAACGTGCAAAGGCTGCCACAAACTCACCTCCTCCCGTTCGGCAATGCAGAAAGTGTATTTGCCAGCATGACCCAAAGTTGAGCGATCTAATTCGCCGGGCAACGCACCACCGATATTCGTGCCGATGAGGCGGATTGTTCGCCCGATCGTCGCGTTCGCCCGCCAACCCTGTCCAAAAACGTTAAAACTATCATTGACATCCAACTGCTTTCGGATGGGACCATTAATAATCAACAACGGTGTGGAATCAGCTGTCGTCACTTGGACGCCGTGCAGATTGAACGCTTCCTCGGTGATGGCTTCGACCGCTGCGATGACGACCGGCAGATATTCCGGCTTACAACCAGCCATCACCGCGTTAATAGCGATGCGTTCAATTGTTGCGTGACCCCACTTGGGGGGGATCGATGCGAGTAATTCATCCGGCTGTCTGTTCGTGCCGGCTAACATTTTTTCTACTCGATCCGGCGTCGGTGGAACAACCGGCAAACCATCGGTCCAACCGTTTTCATAACAGAGTTCTATCAGGTCTGCGTCCTCAGCTGCTTCAATCTGATCTGACTGCCATTGGATCTGTGTCATCACAATTTTCCTTTCAATTTCTGATTTTTTGTGCTATCATGCGTAGAATATATAAGAAGAAATCATCTTACGCAGCACGCTATACGAACGGAGATATACTTATGCGTATCGCAACGGGTTGCATCGGTCACGAAACAAACACATTTTCATCTGTGCCAGCTTCAATTGATGACTTTAAGCGAAATTACCACGTCGGCAATGGGATAATCTCAACGTTCAAACAGACGAGTACGATCACCGGCGGGTTTATTGAGAGTTCGGAGAAGTTAGGAATTCAGATTGTCCCTCTCCTATGGACATTCGCAATGCCTTCAGGTGCAGTCGAGCAAGGAGCGTACAACACGCTTAAAAGAGAATTCCTCGACCTCTTGCGAAACGCTGGGCAGATTGATGGGGTTTTTCTAGATTTGCACGGGGCAATGGCAACGGAGGAGATCGAAGATGCCGAGGGCGATCTGATTCGATCGGTGCGTGAAACTGTCGGTTCTCTCCCAATCGTTGTGACGCTAGACCTCCACGCGAACATCACCGCTGAGATGGCGGAATACAGTGATACAATTATCGGGTTCGACACCTATCCGCATGTCGATTGCTATGACCGCGGTGTTGAAGCAGCAGAGGTGATATTTGACATAGTTCGGGGAAATATCCGCCCGACAATGGCGTATCGCCAACTGCCGCTGCTAACCTCGCCGCCGGCGCAATGTACGATGAAACCTCTAATGAGCGGGGTAGTAGAACAACTTCACGCTCTCGAAGCAGAGCCGGGGGTGGTAACGGCAACTCTATCAATGGGGTTTCCCTTTGCAGATATACGTGATGCCGGCGTCTCGGTACTGGTGACGACCAACGGCGATCACCAACTCGCTGAACAGCACACAGACCAATTTGCAAAGTACATCTGGGACATGCGAGAAGCATTTACCCCAAATCTTGTTTCTGTTGAGGAAGCAATCGAGATCGCAAATCGGTCAGAAGGGCATCCAATCGTCCTCGCAGAGGGTTCGGATAATCCCGGTGGCGGTGGTCCCTGCGATGGGACGATTATTCTCCGGAAATTTATTGAAGCCGATGTCCAAGATGCGGTTATTGCTATAATCGCTGACCCGGAGTCCGTAGCGCAGGCAATCGAAGCAGGTGTCGGCAATACAGTGGCACTTAATGTCGGCGGGAAGACGATTCCGCTGCACGGAGATCCAGTTGCATTGACAGGTTATGTGAAAACAATTTCCGACGGACAATTTGTGTATAAGGGACCGATGGGACGCGGAGTCAGAAGCAGTTTGGGACAGACTGCCGTTGTCAAGGTCGGCGGTGTCGAAATCATTCTGACGGAACGCCGTGTTCAACCCATTGACGCTGAAGTGCTCCGTAGCGTCGGAATCGAACCGAGAGATCAGAAACTCATTGCACTCAAATCGGCTGTTCATTTTCCGTGCGGACTACACGCCAATTGCCCATGAGATCTTGGAGGTAGACACCCCCGGTGTGCATAGCCCGGATCTCTTCTCCTACGATTATCAGAAGGTCCGACGCCCCATTTACCCACTGGATGCAGACGCTGAGTTTCAGCAAACGTAACCTATGGCGGTTCCTCTCTTTACAACAAACTCGTTTCAAGCTATAGAGGCATTACCATGAGAACAATTTTACACACCGCACGCATCTGGAGTACAGCTCTCCTTTTGCTCATTTCGGGAATCGGCGCAGCGCATGTCTCACCCGTTGCAATACTCGGCGCATTTGATGAAGAGGTCACTATCCTTGAGACGCAACTTATCAATCCAAAGGCGCATACGATAGAGGGAATACAATTCCTGACAGGGACCCTCAATGAGCAAAACGTAGTTATCGCAAGGACAGGGGTTGGTAAAGTCAATGCAGCAATGACAGCCACACTGATTATTGAGCATTTTCACCCCAATTGCGTCATCTTCACAGGGGTTGCTGGCGGACTCAATCCAGACTTGCAGATCGGAGATATTGTCATCGCACAAAAGACAGCGCAACACGATTTGGGCAGACTGGAATCAGCCGAGATCGAAAACACAGGTGTCAGGAATCCTATCAATGGCAAACGAAATCCCGTCTTCTTTCCCGCTGATCCTGGACTCTTGCAGATAACAGAAACCGCTCTGGAGGGTATTGAACTCAACCCATTTCAAACCCCTCAAGGTCAACGACACCCACGCATCATCAGGGGAACGGTCGTAACCGGGGATGTGTTTGTCGCTTCTGATGCCAAAAAGACAGCCTTGCACAAAAATCTCGGCGCAGATGCGGTAGAGATGGAAGGTGCAGCGGTTGCACAAATCTGCTGGCAACACAATGTCCCCTGCTTGATCATACGCAGCCTTAGCGATAATGCCGGTGCAAACGCTTCGGAAGATTTTAAGAAATACTACAAAATCGCCGCGCGCAATTCCGCAGCACTCGTTACTCGTATTATCAGCCAACTTCATTCCGAGCAATCGCTGCAGCAGGACACGACGATCAATCGTGAGCAGACGCAGGAGCCCCCTGTATCACCAAAGCAAAAGTGCGCTTAGTCCCAATGAACAGCGATTTCAAGAGATGCTTTCAGGCGTTACGCTCGTTGGTCACTTCACAATCACAGGAGAAGAAGATCAAGATACCCTAAGAAAAGAAAAGTATACTATCGCAAAAGTCACCAAACTGAGCGACGACTACTGGTTCTTTTTTGCACGCATCCAGTACGGTGGGCGAGACGTAACCGTGCCCTTGAAGCTGGAGGTCAAATGGGCAGACGACACCCCCATCATTACATTGACTGATCTGGAAATGCCAAACTTGGGAACCTACACTGCACGGGTGATAATCTATCGCGGACAATATGCTGGCACATGGAGCGGCGGTAAATACGGCGGACATTTGTTCGGAATAATAACCAAGAATACGCCCGAATCAGATGATATTGACCCCCAGCAGGACTAGTAGCAAATACAGATCTATTATGATAGTACGTGTGCTCTATCTGAGTAACACTCGACTTAATCTAACAATATGAGGAAATTCGACAGTGCAAATTAAAGGTGATTATACAATTTCCGCCCCGCGTGAAAGGGTCTGGGAATATTTCACGACTCCCGAACTTTTACAGCAATGTATCCCCGGCTGCGAAGAGTTGAAACCGCTTGGCAACGATAGCTTTTGAGGCAACAATCAAGGTAGGCGTCGCTATGATTAAGGGAGTATATAAAGGCTCGGTCAAAATAGAAAACAAACAACCGCCTTCAGCCTATCGCTTAGGCGTTCAAGGGGAAAGCAAGATTGGATTTGTCAACGGGGGATGTGATTTTACGCTCGAAGAAACCGGGGAGAATCAAACAGCAGTCAACTTGACTGGGGAATTAACGATTGGTGGAAAACTTGCCCGTGTAGGGCAGAGGGTCATGGGTGGGGCATCTAAGATGATGATCGGCAAATTCTTCAGCGAGGTTGAGCAGTTGGTGAAATCCGAAGCTGATACTTAAGGAATTTGATGGATGTATATGTCAGCGTCTTTGCCCCGGTAATCACTCCAAACGATAAAGGTCACCGCCCCTTGCCGTTGGCGATTGCACGCGGCGTAATCTGGTCTCCATCAGCCGTACATACGGGTGCCCCATTGAATGTCCAGATAGATTTGCCGTCCGCATTAATCCGTTGGGCATAGATTGCATCTGCGGTAACGTTCCCGTAATCCTCGCGAAAATCTTTCCAGTAGATAATTGCGCCTTGTAAGCCATCAGAAACGAGGTGAGGCTCGCGCTGTACACCTGCTGCCACACAGATGGGAATCCCGTTATCCTGCCACATTGGTGCTCCGTCTGTGTTGATTCGCTGCGCATAAATATCGGCGAAAATATCACGATCATCCCACCAAGTAACAATTAATCCACCCTTACCATCACTGATTCCTTCGGGCTGCTGTTGATTTGACGGGTCATTACAGAAATTGATGCCATCCTTTTCCCAGAGCACCTTTCCATTTGCATCAATCTGCTGGGCGTAGAGATCTGCGCTGCTGAAAATATTTGGATCGTTGCGATAGTCAGACCAGACAACAAATGCCCCGCCCGAACCATCGGCGACAACAAACGGACCTCCCTGATTGCCCGGGGCTGTACATACCGGCACACCCCCATCTTCCCAAACCCGCTCGCCTGTGGCTCCCATCCGTTGTGCAAAGACATTCCAATCCGGCGTACTGATGTCCCACCATGCGATGACTGCACCCCCGGCATCGTCTGTCGTCAGAAAACGGATCATACTGATTGCCCTCCCCTTTATAGACAGGCACACCATTAAGCTCCCAAACCGGTTTTCCATCGCTATCAATCCGTTGGGCATAGATATCTAAATTGCCGTGCCGGGAATCTTCCCACACGATCAATCGCCCCACCTTTACCGTCGGAAATGGCTTTGACATCTTCCTTCGGGAAGGGTACGATGCTGACGGGAACTCCATCTTCACCCCAGAGCAACTTGCCGTTTGCATCAATTCGTTGGGCGTAGATGTCCCGGTTGCGGTGGCGAGAATCCCCAAAAACAAGGATTGCGCCTTCTCCTGCGTCGGGAACAAGGAGGGGCCAACTTTGGGCATTGGGTTGTACACAAATTGGAATACCATCGCCTTCCCACAGCATCTCGCCGTTTGCGCTGATTCGTTGCGCGAACACATCCCGATTGCCGTTCCTAACATCGCGCCACGCAACAATGACGCCACCGTGGTTATCAGAAATCATGTCGGGGAAATGCTGATCCTCCGCTGCGGTGCAGATTGGTAGATTTTGACTGGCATCCTCTATCCATTCAGCAGGAAGATACTGAGGCGATACAGCCATGAGGAGAAAAGAGAAAATGAGGAGACGGGACTTTTGTCTCCCTTTCCATTCTTTCATTCGTCCCTCCCTTCCCCCAATTTGAGGAAGAAGTGTAAAGCCTATGGTTTTACTTCAGTATTTACGCATAGTTTGGAGGTTATTATACTATTATTAAGTATGGGGACCGGTGTCGAAGTATGGAGGGTGGGAGCAAAGAGTTGTGAGAGCGAGTTTTGCCTCTCATCTTTGCTATCATGGTTGGGTACTTAGAGGTCGTACACGCTTAGTTTATAGGATCATCAAGGATAATATGGTATTGGGGGTTCTGCCATTTGCCGTTGGCGTACACACCGTAGTGCAAATGGGTACCGGTGCTTCTGCCGCTATTCCCGACATAACCGATAATTTCACCGCGCTTGACCTGCTTTGTCCAACTTGGAGACCGTCAGCGTGACTTTTTAGGTGTCCGTATAAAGTTTTCATCTGTGAGGTCTTATGCTCAATCTGAACCATATTACCAAAAAATGGATCTTTCATGCATTTCTCTATAACACCATTGGCAGTAGCAATCACGGGGGTTGCCCAAGGTGCTGCAATATCCAATCCGTTATGAAATTGAAGTTTCCCCGTCAACGGATGTGGGCGGCGTCCGAACCCGGAAGAGAACCAATAGCTAGATCTTCGTCCTCATTTGACACCAAAATCGGCAGAATCCAAGGTGTTTCATAGAGCCCTGTCAGCTTCTCTAGCGCGATCATAGATCGGTATAAGTTCTCTTTTTACTTGCTACAATTTGATCAATTAGGGCACCTTTTGCGACCTCTGTATGGGCTGGTGTTGGAGCAGGTTGCGGTTCTATAATCGGATTCGTTAATTCATCATCGTTCACTTCTTCGGTGCTGGAACCACCGCCCCCTCGCCCGAGAACACCGATTTCTGAATCAATACCTAAATACTCTACGTATCGTTTTGTTCATTTTGCGGACATCTTGAATTTCTTTCTGAATCGATTGGTGTTCTTCTTTATAATTTCTAACTGCGTTTTCAAGCTCCTCCCTACTTGCAACTTCACCTTGTAACTCCGCCCGGTAACGGATACCGTGTTTTATCCCTGAAACAGCAAAATTAATCGTTAAAGAAAATACCAGACAGAAAAAAAGACCTAGGGATAACGCAAGCCAGCGGTTAATCGAGAATTGCCGTACTGAATCTTGATTAGATGACATCAGTAGAATCGTATATGCGTTTTTCAATGAATCCTCCATTTATATAAAGACTTTGAAGTATAATTGCATTATTATTATATGAATAACGGATAGTATAGCACAGATATCGAAAGTAACGCAAGCGCATTATTTATGTTTCTGCACCCTATTTTTATTAACTTAACGTACACGTGCCTCGGATCATAGTATGACCTTGCATCGGGATAGAATAATCTGAGTTCATAAATGTGGTCAGAAGTCACTATCCGGGGATTATATCAACGAACTCTATACAGAAAACGTTTCATTATTTTCACCCTAATTATAGAATATCAATAGCTGAAATCATTTTGCCTTCGTTTTCAATTCAATTTTTATTAACGTAGCGTCCTGAGTTGCCCGCGAATATCTACCTGTACCTTCCAATTTTCCCAACGGGGTAGCATCCATGGACTGATTGTGGATGCCGGACGCCTCCTGCCCACTTCAGCGTGACTCGCTGCTCATGAGGCTCATATTGAACTCCAAATTTCGCGCCATTCATTGAGAATGTTTGTGGATAACTTTCATTGATTTTCGCGAACGTCCCCTCGTCAATTAGCGTAAATACAAAATCATTTGGCGATAACAGCAGCCAATCCTGTGCGGCTTCAACATCCAAGTCGGTGAGGTGTGAGACCAACCACGCATGAGGTTCCACTATGGCAGCGTCTCCTTTCATCGCTAGATGGAGATTGTAGGCGTTGATGCGCTCAATCAGACATTCTCCTACCTCCGGAAATAAACGTCCTGAAAGGAGAAAAGCTGCAATAGCCTCTCTGAGCAATGCGCCGGTTAGCAGTTGACGCTCCCTGCCAATCTCTCGACCGGCGTATACAAAACGCACATGCCCGATGATTTCATTTTCAACTAAGGTTGGTGCCTCCAAGTGAGAGCACCCTAACCCGGCCTCCTGCAAATCTGCAAAGGTGCAAGGGAGAGCGGTACGTCCCAAGAGTTGCACGCGTGTGCCTTTCGCAAGCCCTTCCTTTTCGAGAATAAGTGCGGCGTGTACCTCTGAACGAATGAGTGAACTGGAATCTAGGAATACTTCATCTCGACCATTTCCCCACGCGTCCCCCTTGCGCCGTCGCACATAGGCACAATCCGACGATTCCCGTAACAGATAACGCACGAGCTTAAGCCGATCCGGTTGGACAATCCCTCGATCTTCCTCCAAGGTTGGCACATCAAAAAGCGAGCGAAGTTGGAAGGCAATTCGGCGACATTCCGCGATAGCTGCGCCATGGAGATGGTGACGTTTTGGATTGCCGTGCCGTAAAGTCAGAATCAGGGCTGTGGCATCGCAATGATTACGCATCAAATCTTTGCGCCGTGCTTCGGAGATAGCATGTATCTCTTCGGGTGAAAGTCGATCCAATTTCCGCCACAACGGTGCAGGACGTTCCAGCGTAGCGATCAGGTCAATGAGGTCTCGACGGACGGAAGCAGGCGCCTTGACCAGTAACCGTGCATAAGAAACATCAATAGGAAGCACAGATAACTTTCGCCCAAAATCGGTCAGCGTTCCTTCCTGAGAGAGGATGCCCCATTCTACCAATTGTTCTTGAGCACGTTCAACGGCAAAAGCCGGTGGTGCATCGAGAAATCCCAAGTCCTGTGGGCGAAATCCGGCTGCGGCAACTGCAAGCACAAACTGTGCTAGGTCCTCTCGTACGATTTCGGGAGGCGTCTCCCTTTCAAGTTGCCCCCGTTCTTCCCACAGCCGGTAGCACACACCCGGCATGAGTCTCCCCGCCCGTCCGCGTCGCTGTTCAGCGGAAGCCTGCGATATAGGACACAGTGCCAGAACAACCCGCTGCGCTTGATGGACGCGCTGACGCACCAATCCTGTGTCTATAACCGCTGTTACGCCCGGCAATGTGATGGAGGTTTCAGCAACATTTGTTGACAGGATCACACGGCGGCGTGTCGTCTCCTCAAAAACCTTGTCCTGTTCCGTTGTCGGCAGATCGCCGTGTAACGGCAAGATCTCGACATTTCTGAGGTGACGCAATTCATCAAGACATGCGAAAATTTCTCCTTTTCCCGGCAGGAAAACCAGTATGTTTCCATCTGTTTCTCTCAACGCTCGAAGTACTCCCCGTGCCACACGCTCCTCCAACCGCCACGCTGTCGGAACGGTGACATCACCGAGGTAATGCACATCAACCGGGTAGGCTCTCCCCTCCGCGGACAACGATTTTCCGCCGACAAATCGAGCAAACTTTTGGGCATCTATCGTCGCGGACATCAGGATGAGTCGGGCATCCGGGTGTTTCTTCCGGCAAATCGCTAGAAAGAGATCCGATTCCAGTCCACGCTCATGGAACTCGTCAAGTATGATTGTCCCATATCTATCAAGTTCTCCATCCGCTGTATAGCGCAGGGCAACACCCGGCGTGACAAATCGGATTTGTGTTGTCTCAGAACCTACATCCTCAAACCTCACTGTGTAACCCACTGAGGTTCCTAACGGCTCTCCCCGGAGTTTCGACAACCAACGGGCGAGTGAGCGACAGGCAACCCGCCGCGGTTCCAAGACTAAGGTTGGGCGGCCCGACAATTCTGCGCACCAGAGTGGAACCATTGTGGACTTCCCACTGCCGGTAGGCGCTGTGATGATCAGCGGTTGAGTTGTAAAGGCGTTTTGAAACGCTGGACGCAATGACGCAATCGGAAGTTCTGTGTTGTCTAATAGTCTTGTATCCTGTGTATTATCTGACACACAATCCATCAATTTATCAACTCACTCCTCTCTTTTTCGGGACGAGGCTATTACCGTACAATTGAAACTTCGCCTGTCAAGGCACACGATTCCCACAATCAATAATTGACATCTCTGCCTATTTGTTGTATCATTAGCCCATTGTCACTACGTTCTATCTTTCATCTTTTTGTTCAACAAACTGCTCGGAGTTGTCCTGAATCGTGACCGCTTCCACAACAGATACTTCCCATACAACCAATCAAACGCAATCAGGGCTGAAATTCTGCCCGAAATGTGCAAGTGCCCTTGAAGAGCGAATCCTTGAAGGAAAGGCGCGTCAGGCATGCACGACGTGCGATTTCGTTTTCTATCGCGATCCAAAGCCTGTCGCCGGCGTCCTCGCATTCAAGGACGAAAAACTGTTGCTGATACAGCGGGGGAATGAGCCAAAACTGGGCCTATGGAGTTTCCCGACAGGGTATGTCGATATTGGCGACACGCCGGCAGAGACAGCCGTGCGAGAAGCGAAAGAAGAGGCGGATGTTGATGTCGAATTGGATGGGCTGCTAGGGGTTTACTCCAACGATAGCCGGACGGTTGTTCTTATTATTTATGTTGGACGAATCGTCGCAGGAACTCCGGCGGGTCGTGCGGAAGCGTTGGATGCACACCTTTTTGTCCCCGATGCGCTGCCCGAATTGGCATTTGACCACGACTATCATATTTTAGAAGACCTTCTTCGTCCAAATACAGATTTACGACAAACAGAACTCTCTATCAACAAAAGAATATAGGGATTCTCACCTTCTACTCGACACAAGGAGAAAAACGATGTCAACCCATACAATCCTAGAAAAATATCAAAAAACTTTTTCAAAAAACAGAGACTTCGCTCAACAAGCAGACCATATTTTCCTGATGGTGTGACGCACGATAACCGGCACACAGAACCATTTCCAATTTATATCAATCGTGCACAAGGATCAAAAAAGTGGAGCGTTGACGAGATTGAATTGATTGATTATTGGTCAGGACATGGAGCGTTGCTACTCGGTCATAGCCCGCCTGAAATTGTTGAAGCTGTCACGCAGCAGATGCCGCGCGGAACACACTATGGTGCTTGTCATGCACTTGAGGTAGAGTGGGGTGGCCTCGTGCAGGAACTGATTCCTTCAGCGGAACGGATACGATTCGTCAATTCCGGCACGGAAGCGACCTTAATGGCAATTCGGCTGGCACGGATGCATACGGGAAAAAACAAATTCCTGAAATTTGCGGGACATTTTCACGGCTGGCACGATTCCGTTATTTTAGGCGTGAATCCGCCGTTTGAGACACCGGTGCCCGGTATTCCAGAAAGCGTCATTGATACGACGGTTATCTGTCCACCTAACGACATTGATGCGGTTGAAAAGCAGCTGAAATCCGATCCGGACATCGCTTGTGTTATCTTAGAACCGACAGGCGGTGCCTTCGGGACCATCCCGACGAACGGCGAGTTCCTCCGGCAGTTACGGCAGATTACGCAGGATCACGGCGTTATTTTAATCTTCGACGAAGTGATCTCCGGTTTTCGTGTCTCTCCGGGCGGTGCACAGGGATACTATAATATCACGCCTGACCTTACGACGCTCGCCAAAATCTTGGCAGGTGGTCTGCCGGGTGGCGCGGTTGCTGGAAAAGAAGAGTTGCTAAATCTCATCTCGATCAAAGCTTCAAAATCGAATTCACGCGGACAAAGGATGCCGCATCCCGGAACCTTTAACGCCAACCCGTTATCCGCTGCCGCTGGGATTGCAATGCTGAGGCAAGTCAAGACAGGTGTCCCACATGAAAAGGTCAACCGTAGTGCGAAAATGTTGCGGGAAGGGCTGGTTGATGTAATTGATCAACACAAGCTCGATTGGGCGGTCTACGGCGAGTTTTCTGGGGTGAAGTTTCTCATCGGGCATGGTGTTGATGGATTGCGTGCCGCCGATTTCGATCCCTACAATTGGGAGCCTCACCACTGAAAGGCGGTAGCAACGCGAAACTCACAATGAATCTGCGTTGTGGAATGTTGCTGAACGGAATCGACATCGCTGGAAATGGCGGGCTGACGACGGCAGCACATAGCGACGAAGATATACAACAGACAATTGCGGCGTTTGATCAGACAATTGGATGGATGAAAGCAGACGGGCTTTTGGACTGAAGCAGTTGGCAACAAAGCTGTATGCGAGGGAGGCAACCCCCAAATCTTCCTATTTCGCGCTATCTCCTTAAGCTCCATCCGCTCCTCAAGCTGCCTTGATTCAAGGGTAACTCTTTGTGCCTATCCGCTCTCTTTCAACCTCTCCCAGAACGTTTATCCACAATCTGGGCACCCTTTTTCAAGGTAGCTAACCAATTTCTGTAAATCTCAGTTTGTTTGGCCCGCAGCAACGTTTTACGAATCTTGGCACGCTCTGCCGAATCATTCCTGAACTTTTCCATATCCAGTTCTTCGCGCTCAATCAACTGGATGATATAGGCATTGTTGTCCCCTTGGAGCGCGCCCTGCACCTCATTCAGTTCCATGCTAAAAGCAGCAAACATGGCGTCCCGGCACGTCCCTAGTCCTGAAATGAACCCGCTGTTCGGTGAGAGGGCGAACAGATTACTCTCCTTAGCTTCCCGTTCTTTATTGGTAATCTCTTCGGGTGCCTCATACCTTTTCACCAAATCTTCCAGCGATTCATCAGGTGCACGGAGTGTTACTAGTCTCTGGGCGTCTTCTAGAGCCAGCTGCTTTGCCTTCTCCCCTTTGATATCATCAATCACCTGTGCCTTGACCGCTTCAAATTCGGGAACTGTGGCGTGTTTCTTTTCGAGGACTTTCATCACAAAGTAGGCGTCAATATCCCCATTTTGTTTCCTATTTGTACTGATCACACTGACATTCACCTCCATATCTAAGGCTTGATCAATCACATCTTGATACGTCCACTTTATTCCAATTTTGGGGATGTTATTATCAGCCGCTGTAAAGAATCCTGTGTCCTGAACTGTAAACGATAAATCTTTGTATCTATCCAGTTGGATTGCTTCTTGATAGTCAAGAATCTCCACATCAAACAAGAGATTTTCCGCGACTGCCTCCGCCTGTTCTGCACCTACAATTTGAATCAACTTATCATTGATTTCGCTTCTTGCTGAGCAAAGGGCTGAACTTCTTCCGGTCGCTTTTCTTCCAACTTGATGATGTGGTATCCGAATCTGGATTCAACCAGATCGCTCACCTCACCGGGAGCTAACTCGTCAAACGCTGCCTGCTCAAAGGGTTGCACCATGTCGCCGCGTGCAAAATAGTCTCCCAGTGGCAGATCTGGGTTTCTTCCGCGCAATGCTCCTCCCTGTGGAGCCGAGCCGGCATCTTCGGAATGTCTCTTTGCAAGTTCAGCAAAATCCTCTCCCTCGGCAATCGCAGCTCTTGACCGTTTCAAGCAACTTTCTCCGCTTCTGCCTTGACCTCCGCCTTCTGCTCATCAGTTGCATTATCTGGGAAACTTTTTCAAGATATGGCGCGCTTTTACCGCTTCCGGTGTCTTAAACTCCTGTTGATGCTCATTATAATAGGCTTGCAGGTCCTCGCCCGAAATGAAGTTTATCGGATCGAGTTTGATGAACCTTAGACTGACTCTCCTCCCCCTTTTCATATTTCTCCTTGTGCACCTCAAAATAGGCTTGTGCCTCGGCATCATCGACTTTAGCGGCACCATTGTACCCGAAATGCTGGAACTGAATGTACTTGAGTTTGGCTTTTGTGTTCTGGCGGCGATATTCATTTTCCACTTCTGCATCCGTGACCAGTTCCAGTCCTTGAATCTGATTCAGCAGAACCTGATTAATCAAGAGAGAACGAACATACTGACGAAAATCATCTCCACTGCCACTCTGCTGAATTGCATTATAGTTAGATAGTAGGTTGTCATCATTACGGATATATTGTTCGACCTCTGCATTACTAATCTGGACGCTGCCAAGCAGTACCTGACGACTAATGAGCAGATCGAGAATCTGTTGTTCAATCTCCTCACGTTCAATCTGAGAGCGGTTTTGGCTCTGTTGCTGTTGCCGGGTCATTTCACTGGAGACAAGGTTTTCAAATTCGCGTTGTTGTATTTTGACACCATTGATCTCGAAAGCGACTGCGCTCTCTCTACCTCCCCCCAACACACCATCCCCACCGACAATGTCAAAGAGCAGAAACGAGCCAATAAGAAAAGCAATGCCAACAACGATCAAGAAAATCTGTGCGATAAATTTCTCCCGCTAGAAAAACAATCATGGAAATCTCTCCTGTTTGTATGTATGTAGTCAGTTCAACGTAAAACGGTTAGTATGATACTTGATTCCTATCGGTTTTGCAATTTGATTTTTTTAGAACCTTTAAGATTGAAAAGATCGGTTTCAATAGGTCATCAGGATTTTTATCCTGCAAATCCTTCAATTCTGACGTAGTTTTGCCCAAGTTGGATTCGAGCACAATTGAATTGATACCATTTTCACACACTGTTTGTCGAATCTAAATAGAAAAAGGGGTAGGAATCGCTATAGCACCATCCCTACCCCTCAAATTCTTTAGCAGTTGCTAGTACCACTCGAATTCATAATGCCCCCGACTGGACTCGAACCAGCATGCCAATTAAGGCACAGGCCCTCAACCTGCCGTGTATACCAAATTCCACCACAGGGGCAGTCTAAGTAACCTAATTATACCCATCGGGAAAGAGAGTTGTCAAGCCAAATTTCCGTCTCGAATCATCGCTTGGAAAATACGATAGCCCACGATATCGTGGAGCCCGTGTGCAATCATCGGGATCAGTAGCGATCCAGTACTGACCATCAGAAGTCCGAACCAGATTCCCTCCAGCATTGCCCAAAACCAAAACAACAAAAACTCCCGTCGTAGCCAGTGACAAGCAGCAAATAACAGCCCCGTAATCACAACTCCAAGGACACCTCGGTCTATAGCCATCAACAGTGTACCCCGAAAGAGCGGCTCCTCAACAAGGGCTGCCATCAACCCACCGGTGATGTACTCGGGCAAACGCATCCTGCCCAACACCACGCGACCATAATGATTGAATGCTTCCAGATATGTCTGTCCTAGCGTTCGCTTCAAGATTTCATGCAGCACGCCGTCGCATACTAACGACAAGATTCCAGCCACTAAACCAGTTCCAATCTGAGCACCCAGTGACCATGGACTCCCCATCAGATGCGTGAAAGCACCGAACTGCCAACTGAGCACTCCCCCCACTCCCGTTGCTAGCAGGGTGATTTGCCATCGATGTTTTAGATAAAAGAACATGAGTGTGCCTAGTTAATGCTGTTTTAATCGGAACGGCTTGAATACCATCGACTTATGAACGGTGTGACCCCGGTAAAAATGTCTGGCTGAATCGTGCAGCCTTTTCAACGCGCTCCAAGACCGGTTGATACCCTGTCCCAGCTGACTGCGACGGCATAAATGTGCAATCATCGTTCAAAATCAACTCCGTTTCCGTCAAATCTTGTTGATAGAAGAAATTACTGGGGAACAGGTCACCGGGATAGGTGAAGTTGTCCAATGTCGCTAGCTCGACCAAGACACCGGCACCGATGCCGCTCTCTAACATACTACCCACCCAGCACGGGATGCCAGCATCACGCGCCATGTTGTGTAGTTTCACCGCGATGGAGAGTCCACCGACTCTGCCCGTTTTGAGATTAAGAATCTGACACGATTTCAACTTCAATGCCCATTCAAAAGCGCGTACCGATGTAATCGACTCGTCCAGACAGACCGGTGTCTCGATCTGTCGTTGTAGCTCGGCGTGTTCCAATAGGTCGTTGTGATACAGTGGCTGCTCAATCATCGCCAACCCTAGCTTGTCAACCTGCTTGAAAAAATTGAGATCATCCAGCGCATATCCTGAGTTGCAGTCAATATGGAATGTTTGATGCGGAAAAGCTGCGCGGACCGCCTGCAACATTTCAAGATCCCAACCCGGTCGCACCTTGAGCTTGACCCGCTTGAAGCCATCATCAACGGCACCCTGAATCTTCTCCAAAAGCATATCAATGGAATCCTGCACACCAAAATCGGCACCGGCATCCACCTTCCTAAAACTGCCGCCTAGCAATTGGTGCAGCGGCACCCCTTCCATATTTGCTTTGAGTACCCACCAAGCAACCTCTGGACCTGCTTTAGCAAACGGGTTTCCCTTGATCCACTTGTACGCAGCAAGTAATTCATCAGCCGTATCAAACGATTTCCCAACCAATAACGGTGCAATAAACTCGGTTATCGTGTGGTATGCCGACATTGTGGATTCGGGCGAGTAGGCGGGTGCCTTCAGCGGTGTGGTCTCACCCCAACCTTCATGCCCGTCCGATTCCATTCGGATAAGAACCGAATCGACAGCGTGATCTTCGCCGTAAGCAGTGCGCCAAGGGTAAATCAGGGGCAGACTGACATAGTAAACATCAATGCGATCTATCAGCATAAGTTATTCCTCTCTATTAGGTACACTATATTTTGTTGTTGACGTCGATCTGAAAATACCTATAATATCAGCAAGCCTCAAAGCCAACCGGTTAGGTTCAACCTTGGGAGGAGAATCGCGAAACTCCCAAAATTGGGACTGAAGACATATTAAAGGAATTCACCCTAATTTTACCACATCAGGGGAAGTAGAGGAAATAGAGAAATAAAGATGGGGACATCACCAGCAAGACAGATAGTTTTGACATGAAATTGTCTCAACATTTTTACGCACTCGCTTGAAAGGATAATTGGATGAAAGTTGTAGATGTAGAACGTATAATCGTTGATGTACCATTTACCCCACGGCAGCAAAAGATCACGGAGCGCGAGGTATATAACTGGGCGGTTCTAGAGCTATGCAAGGTAACTACGGATACCGGACATGTCGGATGGGGCGAAACTGTGATTCACTACACCTGGGCGAGGGTGACGGACGACGCCGTTGAACGGGTGAAAGGGCAGAGTCCCGCAACATTGATGAACGATGATTCTCTCGGAGCGGGCTTACAGATGGCATTATTTGATGTGGTTGGCAAGGTGCTGGAAGTGCCGGCTTACGAGTTGATGGGGACGCAGGTACGCGACTGGGTTCCGATCTCTTGGTGGTCTATCGATGCCTCCCCCGAAGATTGGGCTGCCGAGGCTGCAGATGCTGTGGCAAAGGGTTATACCAGCATCAAACTCAAGCCTCGACCGTGGTGGGACATCGTTGCACAGGTCGATGCAATCGCTCAAGTTGTACCACCGCACTTTAAGCTGGATCTCGATGCCAACAGTACTTGGCAGAATGCGGCAGCGGCGATTCCCATCATCAAAAAACTGGAAAAATATACCAACGTGGCGATGTTTGAGACACCCATCCCGCAGGGCGACGTGCTTGGGAATATGCAGATTCGTCAGGCGATTAATCGGCCGATTGCAATGCACTTCGGGTCGCCGCCCTATATAACAAATATCCGCGAAGGAGTTTGTGATGGCTACGTCATCGGTGTCGGAAAGTCTGGCGTCATACAACAAGGGACTTTAAGTGCTGAAGCGCAGATGCCTTTCTGGCTGCAGTTGGTAGGCAATGGACTGACCACGACTTGGGCTGCTCATCTCGGTTCGGTTTTGACCCATGCCACTTGGCCCGCGATTACCTGCATAAATCTCTATAGCCATCAGTTGTTGAAAAAGGAGATTGAGGTTATCGGTGGGTATCACAAGGTGCCGGACGGTCCTGGGTTAGGCGTTGAGGTTGACGAAGAAGCGGTTGAGAAGTATAGAGTCTCCGAAGATATACTCCAAGAATTAAAAGCGACCGGCGCAATCTACGACCGCCCGAAACCACGTATCATTAACACCATCGTATACCCGGATGGCAGTTGCATTCACATGGGCTATAGCAGCCAAGGATATGGCTACTTCAGTGCCGGGCATGGCCCCGCGTATGTAGAAGGTGTGCGTTTAGAAGCGCAGCCGGACGACGGATCCCAAGCGTGGCAGGATCTGTTTGAACAAGCGCAGCAGGGACCGGTGCGAGGTCGCTGGGAGGGGAATTAAAACATACAAATCGGATGCTCGGGGAGGGGTTATGAAAATGAGCTATGAAGTCGTTGAATCCAAGTTTGTCGCAACCGAAGAACAGGGCGAAGTGTCGTCGTTGCTGATTCGTCCCTGACGACGCACAATGGCTGTTGGTGCTAGGGCATGGTGCTAGCACGAGATATGCGGCACACAACCCTTCAGACCATCGCCGAGCGATTGGCGGACGTTGGCATCGCTACATTCCGTTACAACTTTCCCTTATGCGGAACAGGGGAGAGGTCGAAACGCAAACGCTGTCTGTCAGGAGACCGTCCGTTCAGCGGTCGCAGCGGCGCACACAGCGGCAAGCGATTTGTCGATTCTTGTCGGCGGGCACTCCTTCAGCGGGCGAATGTCATCAATGGCTGCTGCAGAGGCACCGCTAGAGGGTGTGCGCGGCTTGGTGTTTTTCGCCTTTCCCTTGCATCCGTCTGGGAAGCCTTCGACGGAACGCGCAGCGCACTTGAGCGATGTCACGATACCCATGCTCTTCCTGTCTGGCACACGCGACAAATTGGGTGAACTCGACCTACTACAATCCACCTGCGAGCAAATCGGCGACAAGGCGACGCTGCATCTTTTGGATACCGCTGACCACGGATTTAAGATTCTCAAACGCTCTCGCAACACCGACGAAGATGTGTTCGTTGAGATGGCACGGGTTATCAACGAATGGGTATCAGAACTGGATTGAACGAGTAGGGATGGTAGATCTGCAATCCGTACAGGAACGGAGATCTCCGTCCCCTACCGTCCGTGAACTGCTTGTAAATCTAGCCGCTGCTCAACATCGTCCGAGACTGCATTAGTCCATTCTACATCGTCAACGCTTTGCAGGCTCATCAGCGCGACATCAACGAGTGGATTGGAGAGGACGTAATTCAGCAGAAAGCTGTCCAGATCGACTCCCTCCATCTGTGTCGGAAAACACCGCTGCATCAGATTTTGGAAGGCGTTGCTTGTCGTTGAACGCATCAACACAACCCCCATGTCCTTGGCGACCGCCTCCGGTATCGTCCCACGATTGCCAAAGATGTCGCAGGTGCTCTGGTACATGAGATTGTAGTGAGTCTGAATCATGTCGAACTCACCGGACGCAACCATTCGCTCAACGCCCCCTGACGGTCCATCTGCTGAGAACCCAATAAAACGAATTTTACCTTGGTCCCGCAATTTCTGGTAAGTTTCCAACCCGCCCTGCTCTAGGATGCGGTCGGCATCGTCCTCCTGATGCCAGCCGCCATGAAACTGCAAGACATCGATCACGTCTGTCTGCAGCCGTGTCAGGCTGCCTTCCACATCGGCGAGGATTCCCTGCGGATCGAAGGCTTCCGTTTTGGTTGCGAGAATAAGCCCATCCCTACGTCCCTGAATCGCTTTCCCTATAACGGTTTCGCTGAGACCGTTCCCGTAGGTCGGTGCGGTGTCAATGTAGTTAAGACCCATGTCGAAGGCGTGATGAAGCATACGGATAAGGGCTTGTTCATCTTGGTCGGGACGCACGCGCCCACCCCCGTATCCGATCTCTGAAACGCGCAGCTGAGTGCGCCCTAATGTTCGATACTGCATGATGAAATCCCTATTTAGATTCAGAGGTATTCCTATTACGAGCTATTTTACCTCTGGAGTTTTTAGGATGAAGCAGATAGACTAAAAGTCAAACTCAATCTCCACCAACCGGTTTTCACGCGCGGCAGTCTCACACCCCTCGATACACTGAATGGTTCCCTTCGCCCACTCCGGCGTAATCAGTAAGGGCTGCCCGGAAAGCAGATGGTCCGAAACGTTCTTGTAATACGTCCCCCAGCCCCGGTTCGTCACTGTTGGATAACTGGACACCATTTTGCGCCCGTCCCCCATAATGGAGGTCACGGTGGTTTCGCCTTGGAAATTTTCCACCACAATAGAGCCGTGTGTACCGACTACGGTCCAGAGCGGTTTCTCAGCCGCGTGCAGATTCGACTGGATGAGTTGGGCTTCTAAGCCGCTGTCAAATCGCACATACGCCCGGCAGAAATCTTCAACCGAACTGGCTTGCCAATGCTGTTTGAGAAAGTTACCGTACAGCGTCGCACGTTTATTGATGCGGTTTCCATTTCGGTCGTGTTGAGGGACTAATTGTAGGATCTTCTCAAACTGATGCGCCCCCATATCGTACAGCAGCCCGCCCGAAATCTCCTTATGGTCTCGCCACATCTGTCCGGGTGCACCGTAGCCGACCATGTTACATTCAATCGAATACACTTCGCCAATCATACCCGATTCAAGGACATCGCAGAGGGTGAGGATATCCGGATCCCAGTGCCGGTTGTGATAAACCGAAAGCATAACGCCCTTTTCGCGTGCGAGCGCAATCAACTCGTCCGCGTCGGAGACGTGGACGACAAACGGTTTTTCGGTGATGGTGTGCAACCCCGCTTCCAACATGATCTTCGCAACCGGGGCGTGATAGACATGCGGCACAATCACAATACCCAGATCGATTTCGCCACTCTCTGCCATCTCCTGTGCATCAGTGAAAGTGGCAATCGCATCACCTTGCTCCTCTTTCGCAGCACGGAGGCGGTCAGGATCCCTATCGCATACAGCTGCCAACTCAAATCCGTGGGTCTGTGCAATCATACCGGCGTGATGGCTGCCCATATTGAACAGCGGACCGTAGCCCACTAAGCCGATGCGGATCGGTGGGTTATCCTTCAGGTCGGTCACATAGCGGAGCCCTTTGAGCAGTTGATCTTGAAAGTCCGAATGTCCGAAGGCGCGGTATCGTGTCCAAGCGCGGTGTAAAATACCTTCCCATCACCGTAGTCGCGCACATAGCCGAGCGGATATTTTTGGAGTCGCCACGCACCGTATTGAAAATAACGCAAGGGCGCGTCCGTGCGAACCTTCATCTGATAACACTCATCTACGATGCGGAACTGCTTGTTGAGGCGCGGGAGAATATCGTCAAACCCATCTTCCGTTGTCACTTCAAACGGTGCTAACGGGTCGTGTTGGATAAACTCCGTGCCGATGAGTTCGATGTAGTCATCATACTGTCCGAGCCCGGCGTTGGCACCGTGCACCGCAAGCAATCCACCGCCACCTCTGACATACCCGGTCAACCCACGCTCAACTTCGGGCGTAATTTCTCCGCCGCCAATGTATAGTGCGACTGCATCGAACGCAGAGGGATCCGTCAACCGGCTGCGGTCATCGCTAATCTCCACTTCAAACTGCCCGGCACTTCACCAACGGCTTAAACATATCCGCAAACGCGCTAAAAGGGGGATGCGGACCGTTAATGATCAATAAGACTTTCTTCATTTGTCCTCCAAAAAAAGACTACGGTTGCCAAGATAATCGAATTACCCCGACGAAAATCCCTTTAATACACCCAAGCGTCCTCTGTGAGTTCACCCGCATAGATGATTCGGGCATCCCCTTCCAGATAGACATTTTCCGGTTCACCGTTCACTAGGTCAAAATGGATGGTCAGCACCGAACCGCTCGCAGTCTTCACAGCGACCGGGGACGTGACTTTCCCTAGCGCGGCAGAGACAACCGCAGCGGCAATAGAGCCCGTACCACAGGCGAGCGTTTCATCTTCGACGCCGCGTTCATAGGTGCGGATGTCAATCGCTTGAGAATCTTTGACCCGAACGAAATTGGCGTTTGTCCCCGCAGGTTTGAAGTCGTCGTGGTAGCGCGTCTGCCTGCCAAGCCCGAACACATCCGTTCCCTCCAAATCTTCAGCGAAAAAGAGGACATGGGGAACGCCGCTGTTGGCGAAAGAGATGTTGTGGACGCCATCTTCCAACTGAAGCGGAAAGTTCAATCGAACGTCCGTTGGATCGCTCATCCGAACCTTGACGTCTGCGCCGAGAATTTCTGATTCGTAGATTCCCGCTTGCGTCTCAAAAGGACATCCTCTCCGAAACGATGCCATTAATATAGGCGAACCTTGAGATACAACGCGCGCCATTTCCGCAGGTCTCCGCTTCGCCGCCGTCCGCGTTGAAGTAGCGCATTCGGAAATCCGCTTTATCCGTATTTTCGACAAGCAGCACACCGTCTGCACCGGCAGACATCCGGCGTTGGCAAACCTTTTCGACAAAATCGGTATTTTCGTATTGGACAACGCCTTTACGGTTATCAATGATGACGAAGTCGTTGCCTGCGCCAGCTTAGTTTCATGAAAGGAATTTTTTGAGCCATACTGGTTCTCCTTTTCTCAATATCGAATTATTATATCACATCTGCCATCTGTTCACCACAATGGTTCTACTTATTTTAACCCAACGCAAATCTCCGTTCCGTTCATTTTAAACTCTCACTAGGGTAACAGATGGCAACTTGCGTTATTATTTACTGAAATGGCTGGCGACAAAGACCAAATCAAGAATGTTGACACCCCATCGCCGTTGGGGTCCGAGGCGGATTTGCCGAAACCGTTGGCAACCTGCACCAATCCAAGACGTTGACACTCCCATCGTCGTTGACATCAGCGAAACTTTTGGTTGTGAGATAGATTTCGCCGTCAAGGTCGGAGAGCAGGAAGGTGGTGGCGGAACGGAGATCTCCGTTCCCTACAGAAATAGCAGATTCGGATAGGGAGATTTCCTGTGCGTTTCCACTGCGGTTATAGACCGCCCAGCCGTTGGTGAATTCCCGGATAAATAAGCCGGGAATGTTTTGGTACGGTTGGGCTTTGGGACCGACAGGTTTCGCCCAGATCTGTATCCCAAAAATCGTACCAGTAGTGGTCGTGGTCATGACCCGGAGTACCCACACCAGTATTGTAAACAACATATCCATCAGAATGAGTGAGACTCATCGTTGTAAACACCCGCATCCATCTGCGGTTCGTGGGACTATCCGGGGATTGGGTAGGAACTCCCCAACCTTCTAAGCAATTTATCTGCGGTGCTTGAAGGTGTTCCTCCGCCCAGAGCAGGGTGCTTTCAATCTCAATAAGGCCATCGTGTCTGTAGCCTCCATCATAATCCCGAAGTGTCTCCATAAAGAGACCGTTGATGTAGGAGGCGGCCTGCAGTGGTTTGCGCCGATTGGAATTGACTATTATCAAAAAGTCATCGCCAACCCCAGCCCGTATGCGCTGAAGAATTGAGTTTCTTGCACGCAGCTCAACTTCCAAAGTTCGGTATATCTCCCCAGTCTGCGGATTTCCAAGCGAGGGATAATTTTCGCTCCACCAGTCAATGAAAATTCCATCGTATAATCCACATTTTGAGGCAGCAAGTGCGTGTTGAATAATCCACTCCTGTGCATTGGGAAGCGTAAAATCTATCAAAAACGACTTCCATCTCTCATCTGGCACCCGATTCCCCGCAGCATCTCTTAGCCAATATGGCCACTCTTCAGGAAAGGCCTCCTGCCCTGCATCTCTCATAGGAATTCCACGAATAAAAATAATATTAGGGTTTGATGCAAGCAATGCATCGCGCTGCTGAAGTGCCCTGTCGAGATATCCTGCTAGCTGAATCCCTTGGTCTGTTTCTAACCAATGTAGCCCAAACCCGGGAGTCCAATGCAAATCATGCTGCGCGACTCGGGCCTCATACGATAGTGCCGGCCGATTTATGATACCGTGCCATGCTTGAAAAAAAGAAGGAAATCTCCGATTTTGCAGCCGTTCTCGAATTGGAATTTTTGGTAATTCACAGATTTCATCGAAGAAAAAACGGTTTATGGACAGTTCACTGAGCGGACTGTGATTTGTAATCCGATTGTTGTCAATCCTCAGTTCTTTCAACAAGGTTAAATTTGCAAGCGGACTAACGTCTACAATGCGATTGCTCTGCAACCACAAATCGGTAAGCCATGTCAGTTTTGCCAGCGGTGTGATGTCTTCAATCCGATTGTTATGAAGATGTAGCCACTCCAACCGCGTCAAGTTGGCAAGTGGAGCAATGTTCAAAATTTGACAAACTCCCAAATCAAGACCTCTTAATTGGGTTAAATTCGCCAGTGGAGAGAGATCTGATATTGGATTGCCCCAGAGTGATAAACCTTCTAGGCGGGTTAATCCGGCTAACGGAGCGAGATCACGAATCTTATTTTGATTGAGACTGAGTCCGGTTAAATTGGTAGCATATTCCAACCCTGCTAGATCTTTTATTCCGCTATTACCGGCATCTAGATCTGTTAATTGTTTCATCACTAGCTGCGTGAAGGGTGTCTCATCAGATAATCCCAGTTTCTCTCGGATGACACGCTCCAAATTGGGATCGGTATCTCCACCTCTACGGACGAAGTTCTTGCAACATGTGGATATCAATATCAACGTTCTTCAAGTTGAGTTCAAGCAGTGGACTGAAATTTCTGATCGAATTGCCAGCGAGTTTCAAATCCACCAGATTTACGTAAGTTTACAAGTGGGCTAACATCTACAATGCAATTGTAAGATAACGCCAATTCTGTCAGCTGTTCTAAATTCGCTAGCGGCGTAATATCCGAAATCTTATTGCTTTGCAACCACAAATCAGTAAGCCGTGTTAGTTTGGTCAGTGAAATAATGTTTTCAATCTGATTGTTATGAAGGTGTAGCCACTTCAACTGCGTCAAGTTAGCCAATGGTACGATGTCTGAAATCTGGCAGGCACCCAAGTCAAGACCTGTCAACTCTGTTAGGTTTGCTAGCGGGGAAAGATCCGATACCGGATTGCCCCAGAGTGATAAGCTTTTTAAGTGGGTTAATTCAGCCAATGACTTGAGGTTGTCAATGCTATTTTGATGAAGATTAAGCCCTGTCAAATTGGTAGCATGTTCCAATCCAGTAAGGTCTTTTATCTGCCTCTTAGATGCCTCTAACCTAGTTAATCGTAGCATCTCCTGTTGGGTGAGGGGGATTTCGTCGGAGAGTTCGAGGACTTCCCTGACCGCACTTCTGAGGTTTGGGTCGGAGATGTTTACCAGTTGGGCAGAGACAGTGCTGCACCAGTAAGTGAATATGATAAAACTGCACACGCAGCAACGCGCTAAGGTTGTCATTTATCCTCCAACTTACCGATAAATCCCCGCCGCCATATATCCAACCACCTGATCCCGCCCCCCGATGGGAACATCGCCGGAGTTTGCTGCTTCCAGCACCTCAATCCGATTCGCACCCAACGCTTTCGCCGCTCGCATTGTCGTATAGATTGCGCCGGTGCTGCACATCATGCAGTGAAGATCCTGGACAGGCTGACGCTGCATATATCCATCCATTTGATTGCGCAAGTAGTCGGGATCAAAGCACTCAATCGCTTCAATAACAACCTGATCTGATCTTCGCGCTTCTTCGTAGGTAGGATAGTGACAGAGATCGGTGCTCCCAATCAGCAGGCAGGATCGATCGCCCATCGCTTCTGCAATCGCTTGGCTCAAGGGAATGACATTTTCCGGGGAATCATCTTGCAACAAGATGGTAACGATACGGAAGTCGGAGAGGAGGTACTGTAGAAAGGGCAGCTGCACTTCGAGGCTATGCTCGTTTGCATGCGCCGGTGGCAGGTCGATGATCTCGCTGTTCAGACGCATAATCTCAATCGCGAGATCTTCGTCAATTTGGACATCCCCAAGCGGTGTGCGGAACGCGCCACGCGCATAAATCGCTGCGCCGCTGATTGGGTAGCGATGGCTTAATCCGACAAGCACCACCGTGTCGAAAGACTGCCCCATCAACTGCTTGTACGCGTATCCTGCGACATGACCAGAGTAGACGTAACCGGCATGAGGCACGATGAGCCCGATGAGTTCGCCGTTGGTTTCTTTCAACGCCGCATCATCAATGAATTTTCCCACCTGAGCAGACAAGACCTGCGGCGAATCCGGATAGAAACTGCCAGCGACAGCAGGGGAGCGAACGGTTTCAGTCTGTGCAGCCTTCCGTTTCCAACCGATATCCATTCTGCCCCTCCTTCTATTCACTTTCCGGCTTCGTCTCTTCCGATGGTGCTTCGGTTGTCGATTCTGAGGTTTCCGGCGTCGGGGGAGGTGGAGGATTGTTCGCTATCCGTATATAGGTCATCCGGAGGTTGTATAACGTATTATCCAACAGATTGCTTTCGGGCGCAGTTAAGTTGCCCTTTGTCTTCTCTTTGAGGAGATCAATTGTGTCGATTGTCCGTTTTGCCATTTCGAGATCGACCAAAATCTCCTTTGTCTCCGGATTTTGAAACCCTCCGAGGTAGGCAAGCGCCGTCGTCCCAAGTTCTGCAATGAAGGCAGAAAAATCAACGGGCGGCAATTGGGTTCGTTCTTGTCCGGTGGATTGGGTGCTGTCTGCAGTAGATTCCTTTGATACTTCTGCCATCTGCGCACCTCCTGATTGCTACTCTATCATAACGCAAGTTGCCACTTATAGAAAATGTTACAAACCGGGAGAATGAGAACTATGGTGAATTAGAGAAATAAGTAGACATCTACAATAACTCCGACCTTCACGAAGTTTCCAAAGTCCCCCTGATAAGGGGGATTTAGGGGGTTGGCTGTGCATTGGGAGGGTCTAAGTAATTCTAAAATCTACCATAAATTGAATCAATCACCGCTCGCAGTGGATTGCCAAATCCACTGCACATCTGCGAGTACGGCTTGGATATGCCTATCCAAGCCGCTTTGGATCCCGATCTTATCGGGGGCTTGGACTCTCGGCGAAGTCGGAGCCGAGCAGATTTGATAATAGCAACTTGGGTTAGTGATAGTGAATATTGCTTATTCGTCGAAGATAATGATTTGTGCAGGCAGTGATCCGGCTTGATTGTTGTGTTCCGGATTTTCATTCATGGCGAGAAAGATTACGCCCTCAGCCGGCGCGGCGTTGTCGTACCGTGACCCAACCGCAAACACCATATCATCAATTTTTGCGATTAATGCGCCGACGTTGGCACCGGGCATCAGGAAACCCTCTTCAGCGGGTAGATTGGCGATGCCATCGGCACCACACCAGCAGATGCGATTCTGTGTGTCAGGCGACCATGCGCCTTGTGCATCAATGACCATGCGTTGTCCTTTTTTAACGCGAACATAAGTCTCTTGCCAGACCGGACTCGGACGGGCTGTATGGATAATGGTTAATGCCATAAAAAATCCTTTCTTTTAATCAACATGGGTTTCAGGAAGAAATGAGCAAATCTGTAAAAATGCAAATGAGCAAGAAAGACAGCCGATGCCCTGTCCTCATTGCCCATTTGCACCCTCGCTTACTTTTAACTTTTTTCACGAATCTTGATGGTCAAGATCTGGTCGCCCACCGCGATGCTGTCGATCACATCCAGCCCTTTCGTAACCTGCCCAAACAGGGTGTAGTCGCTGTCTAAAATAATCGTGTCGAGGCAGATGAAGAATTGGGTGGCATCTGCGACAGTCGCTCCCTCTTCCTTTGCCATAGCGAGGATTCCTCTCACCGGTGCGCGTTCACTTGTCTCAATCGCTATCGTGTCCTCAATGGGAAAACGCGACCCGGCTTGAATCAGTTTTCCGGGCTCAACGCGATGGAATTTCCCATGATTATAATATTCCAACCGTGCATTCTTTAGAAAGTTTTCCACGGTTTTGGGTGCAACGTCCGCAAAAAACTCGACCTCAATTGCTCCTTTGGCTGTCTCAATAACAGCCACAGCTTTGTGGATGTCAATTTTTGATTTGGTTGTTTGCGTCGTGTCAGCCGATACTGTCGGACGTGCCTTCGGCTTTGGTGGACCCTTCTGTTCCTGCGAACAACTTACAAGGTATACGGTAAACAATGCTGCGAGAAGCATCACAGTAAAACGTTCAATGTAGCTTCGTCGGTTTTTATTCTGAAGTAACATATTTTGACTTCGCCTCCAATCGAACTTTTTTCATTTCGTCGCCGACCCTCAACAGGTCTACGACCTCCATACCCTGAATAACTTGACCAAACGTTGTGTACCGGCCGTCTAAGAACGGCTGCGCTTTTAGACAGATATAAAACTGACTTCCTGCCGAGTTGGGGTTGCCTGTGTTTGCCATGGCAATTGCCCCTCGTTGATGAGGAACTTGGTTCGGGTTGGTATGTTCATCAATGATGGTATATCCGGGCCCTCCCGTTCCATCCCCATCCGGATCGCCTCCCTGAATAATATTCAGGCCTGGTTTGTCCACTCTACGATGAAATGTTAGCCAATCGTAGAACTTTTTCTGAATTAGCTTTCTGAAGTTATCAACAGTAGCAGGTGCTGAGTCTGGATATAATTCAATTACAATTTTTCCTTTATCCGTCGTTATCACAGCGACCTGCTCCTTTTCCTCCATCATATTACCGCCACCACTTGTAGCGGCACAACCAATCCAAGTGGAGAGTGGCAGCAGTATAGCAAATACGGAAGCGGTAAGCAGAATACGTTTTCGCATTACTACCTCTTTCCTCGTTGTTGGGGTCACAGACTCTGTCTCAAGTTCGCCGGAGCAAACCTTGATTGCATATAGAAGTAAGGCAGACTTGATCTGCACAGTCTCATAAGGAACTTCACACGAATCAAATCACATTAAACACTAGCATAGCAAAGATTAACAGAAAAGTCAAGATTTTCATGAGGTCAATAGAGATTCACAAAAGTTTCCATTCATCTGCCCAACAGAACCCTTCAAATTCTCTTGACACGACTGAAGTGCGGTGATAACATTGGGCAAATTCCGTACTTACGGCGAGGCGTGGAACTTGGTGTATACATTATGATTAGAGGAGGCTTATAACTTAATGGATTTCTTTCAACTGACTGAGGCACAACGCCGGGACTTTGATGCAGATGGTTTTCTTATTATTCCGCAAGCTCTTGATGCCGAGACCGTTACCCATCTGACTGAAGCGGGAGATCGATTGATGAAATCATTCATGGATGATCCGAAAAGCGTCTATCTGCAACGCCGCGACGGGATCGTGCAGGAAGAGGCATTCGACTCGCTCGTTTCTAACTCGACTACTGTTTCACGGGTCGTTCAGTTACTCAGTCCCAATATCCATCTCCACACGACTTCACTAATCTACAAGAAGCCCCAACCTCCTGACACGACGCCTCCCGACCGCGGATGGCACCGCGACATCGGTATTGCAGAGGACCTTGGACACAAAGGCTTGCCGCGAGTCGGAATAAAGGTCTGCTACTGCCTGACGGACTTTCTTGAGACTAACTCCGGTATGACGTTGATGGCACGCGGAAGCCATCAGAGTGGTGAGCCGTTGGCTATTCGCGAGGGGGATCCCGATCCGCCGACAGTGGTCGATCCGTGTTTACGCGCCGGTGATGCCATCTTTTTTGAAAATCGGATTTTCCATACCGCGGCACCCAACTTGAGCGATTCCATCTCAAAGGTAATAATCTACGGCTACGCCTATCGCTGGATGAAGGTTGATGTCAATCTTGATCCGCCGGATGAACGGGTAATAGAACGAACTGACAACGATATCGACAAACAGCTTTTAGGCGCGCATCGGAACGTTGATACACCGCCCCAAGCCTTGACAGATTGGGCAGAACATCACGGAGTCAATCCGGAACGAACGCCTTGGGTCGTCGAGGTGTGAATAAACGGATATGCTCTCGCTAAATAACCCAAGTTTCAGCCGGTGTTCAGCTTATCTCCAATTCTTATCGAAAAACTCCTTTCGGACTAAGACCAAAGTCGTAGGGAACAACGATTGTTGTTTTCTACGTAAATCTTCGATTTACCTCCGCTTAGTCCAAGTTGCACGATCTCCTAACATGAGCCAAGCGTAAAGACAGTCTTGTTACGAAATCCGAAACCCGTTTTAGAAGCGATTACGGCTTAAATCACTATTTGACAATACGAAGGTTGATCGGCTATACTGACTGTATGAAAGTCAAAACATCAATCACTTTATCCGAGGACTTAATCAAAGAAATTGATACATTACTGGGGCAATCTGGGAATCGGTCGGCGTTTGTGGAACAGGTTCTGCGCGATTTTTTAGCTGCAAAAGCACGAAGGTTCGATGCGGCAAAAGAACTTGAGATTCTAAACCAATTTGCCGACGAATTGAACGAGGAAGCTACTGATATCCTATCCTATCAGGTGAAATGGTGAAACGAGGAGAGTTGTATCGCGTGTTCAAGCCCAGCCCACGGGATCCAAGGCGGTCACGTGTGTTTGTTGTCGTAAGTCGCCAGATTCTCATCGATTCTCGTTTCTCGACCGTCATCTGTGCCCCAATCTACTCGATACATCATGGATTGCCGACTCAAGTATCCGTCGGCATTGACGAAGGTTTCAAGCACGACAGCAGTATTCATTGTGACGAACTGATTAGCATTCTCAAGTCTAACTTGACCAATTTTGTCGGAACGCTCTCGCCCGAAAAAATTCTCGAACTTGATAGCGCACTTGCCATTGCATTTAGATTTGTCTCAAGGTTCTTAGCAGCAAAAACGTCCCAAAATCTGCAACAATCCCGCAAACTTTGGGGCGTGGCATCCGATCGATGACTTAGAAGTTTCTGCCGCGTTTTCTTGGGGGCTTTTTGACACCGAATGAAATTTTATAAGATTCTTGAATCATTGTGTTGCATACCTCAACGAAAGAGCGACTGAAGACACCACGACGAAACAATCGGGGGCAGTATCAAACCAATTCGCACCGGCATCGGGCTTAAAGGTGGCTTTTCGCGATATACGTTTTCAGATGCGCTAGGGCGCGCCCACTATCAATCGCTTCCTTCGTCCGCTCAATGGCTTCGTGTGGATTCGAGCAAAACCCTAATAGGTAATCGGTCATCGCTGTATTGAGCACCAGCCGATCATATATCTGTCCTTTCTGACCGGATAATGCCTCCATTCCCGCCGATGCAAATGCTTCAGGACTTATCGTTTCTATGCGTGGGTTTTTCTCGTAATTGAATCCGAATTCTGACGGATCTATGTCTAGTGAAAAATCCTCACGTCGTCCACCGACACGCCGAAACCCTTGGGAATAATTTATCGCTTGTCGTTCTTCCGTCGAGGGATTCCCCAAACGCAAGGCGTAATGGCTTGTTCCCTCCTCACCTTTGACCACAAGCCCTGCTTGAAAACCGCGCTCCCATATCAACTGCAGCAACGGCGTTTCATAGCCGGGGTGGTAATACCCAATCACCATATAATTTGCACCGGAAGCTGTGAACAGTTGCTGCGCTTTCTCCGTCGCCGCCCAAGGCGGACGCTTTTTAATATGCACCCGTAGCTCTCGAACGTCGTATGCGCCGGGTGCGTATTCGCGCTGACTCATGTAAGCAAACCCAACCGCTGGATCCTCGATTAAACTTGTCGCTTCGTCAAGGGAGAGATCCGTGCGGGCACCGACTACCTGCAGAACCCGCTCCTCCGTGATTCCGCTTTTCGGCGGCATCTCATCAACGCCGTGCAGCACCGATGGCTCACCTAACGCAGCGCGTACAGCTGCGACAAACAACGTCGGCCTGAAGTATCGTGTCGCACCATCGAAAGGTTGACCGAAATGTGTTAGCGAATCAACGGAAACCTCGCGAACCTGCTCAGGACCGAAAGTCGCATCTAGATATCCGCGCACCTCGTCGTAGCTTTCAAGGTTCATGCGCTGACCAATGAGGGCTGCCCCCTTCAGTGCTCCCTTTACATCTCCATTCAGGATAGCTTTTCCCATCCGACGCGTTTCGTCGTAGCTCAAGTGACCGCCTCTCAAGATCTTTTCGAGGGCTTTTACGACGACAGTTTCATCGGGATTTGTATCGGTATGCCCCAACTCCGGTTGCATGATAAACCTGATCTCTGGAGGCATAAGCCGTTCCAAATCCAGGCGGCACTTGTCGAAAGCCGCAATCTCGGCGTCGCTCCACTGCGTCTTTTTTGGGAAACCCTTCCGAATCGTCATCCCGGCGAAAAATGCCCCCATCTGAGCCTCTGACGCCGCTTGATCATGAGACAATTCCCCTTTGACTGACCGCAGAATGATTTCAAGGATCTCCGAGGGTTTGATTGGATCCCCCGCCTTTGCCCCCAAGGGCCGGGTCTGGTGCGGACCGGTGCAAACTCTCGCCAAGGCTTCCTCGACATCCGTATTGGGTCCTGGATACTGTTTTTTGTACATTCTGACTTGTCCTCCTTCCGCAGAGCAGGTATAGATAGACTATATGGTATTATACTGGACACAAAGAACCGTGTCAAATATAGAGTGCGCCTGATGCCGGTTGCGGTGGGTTTTGTCTGTGGAATCTTTCAATCTACGCAGGCTTTTGAGTTGACTGAAATCACACCTCCCTCTACAATATAAGATGTTGGAATTTGTTCCTATACGGTGTTCTACCTGCCGTGTGGTGATTCTAGAAAGACTTGAACACTGTTCTCCTTGCAACCCCGAAGAACAGGGCACTTGCTGAACGATTGCATTTTGCTCCAACAATTCGGTTGACTTGTCAAACTAAGAAACAATAGGACTTACGCACTCGAGTTTGTAGTAGCGCAATTCATTGCGCGTCTTTAAGGTAGTAGGCATACGCCGTATGCCGTAACCATTGTGCAAATTACGGTACAGCGGAGCCTACCTACTACTGTGGGACTAATTGTAGTTGCCCGATTCATCGGGCGTCGTGAGTCGTATTGTCCGGTAATGAGTCACCCAACTACGAGGGTTTGAACGTTCAACCGCGTAATCCCTAAAACAATATACACCGAGCTTGTAAACTTAAATCCCATTAACTCTATATATAGGAGGCGGAAATGAACATCATTTGCATTGTCAATGATTCGCTACGCGCAGATCACTGTGGTTGCTACGACGGCGTGGGGGGTATCAACGCCGTCCAATATCATACTGCCGAAGGTATAAAGAAGACCGCGACTCCTAACCTCGACCGACTCGCGGCGGAAGGCGTTCTCTTTTCGCACTGCTATGCCGAGAGCTTGCCCACGATACCAACTCGCACCACATGGTGGACGGGACGTGTCGGCGTTCCGTTCCGTCCTTGGCAGCCTTTTCAGGAATCGGATTATCTGCTTGCCGAAGTCCTTTGGAATCACGGATATACCAGTGCCTTGGTCACCGATGTGTACCATGGGCATAAGCCGGTGTACAACATAGGGCGCGGTTTCGATACGACGGTCTTTGTGCGTGGCCAGGAATATGATCCGTGGATTGTCGATGATCGTACCGTTGACACGAACATCTGGCACCGCCTACGCGGAGATGATACCGATGCACTATGGGCACCTCGATTCGAGCAATACATGAAAAACCGTTCCACATGCCAGACTGAGGATGATTTTTTTGCCCCGCGTGTGACCCATGAAGCGATTCGTTGGCTCGACGCTATGGTGAACCAACAGGGCAAAAAAGATGGGCTCTTCCTCTGGGTAGATTACTTCGATCCACACGAACCGTGGGATCCGCCCGAACCGTTCTGGTCTATGTACAAAGCCGCCGACTACACTGGACAAGACATCATCGATCCGGTGGCAGGCACCTGTACGAATATCGGCAGTCCCTCGACTGGGAAACCGCAAGCCAAGAGTGAACACGACTATCTCACGCCTGATGAGATCGTCCGTGTCCGTTCGCTCTACGCAGGGGAGGTCACGTTTACTGACAAGTGGGCAGGGATGTTGGTGGATTATGTGCGCGATCTGGGATTGCTCGAAAATACGCTGGTCGTCTGGCTCAGCGATCACGGCGAACCGTTTGGGGAACATGGAATCATCCGTAAGGCGAGACCGTGGAACTATGAAGAACTGGTGAGGATTCCGATGGTGTTTCGTCTGCCAGACGCCCTAGGATCCCCCAATAACGGCGTGATTGACGCGCTTGTTCAGCCGACTGATCTGTTTCCCACTATCTTAGATCTACTTGGCATCGGCAAAAACTTGACCTTGTCCCGCACAGGACCGCGTCCGACCACGGAGCTCTTCCCGCAGGACATGCAACTGGGGTCGGAAACGGTTACCTTGCATGGCCATAGCCTCGCGCCATTGATTCGTGGTGAGACAGATCGTGTTCGCGACTATGCCTACACAGGTCACTATGATCGCTCGTGGTCGATTCAAGATACGGCGTGGCGGTTGCACGTCCCACTGGAGAATAATGCACCCGCCGAACTGTACGATCGGGCGTCAGATCCGTATGATCAGCACAATGTGGTCAGCAGATTATGGGGATGTTGCTGACGATTTGGAGTTGCAATTACGCCGCTGGGTGGCGCGCCTGTGATTCAACCACACATGTGCAGGTAGTGCTCCTGTAGGAGGGATTTCCGAATCCCGACTCAGACACGGAGAAAGCCGAAAACTAAACACCCCTAGAATCCCGATCTTACCAATTGACTTCCTCATGGAGGTGTGATAGCATACCTCTCCAATTCAGCTGATTGTCGTTTTATGCAGGATTGGCTGAAAAAAAGACCAAAACAGTAAGGAGTGTTTTAATGCTTGTTGACATTCACACGAATCTCGGTTGGTATCCCGATCACTATTCCGACGAATTTGTCGAATTCGCGCTTGCCGCCAAGAAAGCAAAGATGCGGATTACGCCGGACGTTTACTTCGCCGGTGAGGAGGAAGAGGAAAAGAATGCCTTCGACTCTACGCCTGAAACCCTACTTGAAGCAACCAAGGATTGCGATAAGGTTGTTGTGTTCGGGCTGAAAGCACCTTTCTGCGGCATCAATATCCCGCAGGAACTGGTCGCGGATTTTGTCAACCAGCATTCAGACCGCTTTATCGGCTGGTGTTCGGTCGATCCAAACGATGAGGACTGTGTGGATCAACTTGTGTACAACGTTGAGAACTTGGGCTTCGCGGACTGAAAGTCGCACCAATCTATCAGAACTTTGATCCGCAGGATACAAAACATCTGCCACTTTTCAAAAAAGCTGAAGCATTGGACATACCGGTGATCTGGCATCAGGGCACCTCCTTTGTTCGCCCCGGACCGTTGAAATACTCCAATCCAGTTATGTTGGAAGACATCGCAGTCGCCTGTCCGAACCTTCGCATGATCATCGCACACATGGGGCATCCGTGGGAGACTGACTGCGTGGTACTGATTCGCAAGCATCCCAATCTGTACGTCGACATCTCCGCACTCCATTATCGTCCGTGGCGGCATTATCAAGCGTTCATTACAGCACTTGAGTACGGGGTAGAGCACAAGCTGATTTTCGGTTCCGATTTTCCCTCGCGACTCCGGAACAGGTTATCGCCGGGCAGCATAAGGTAAACGATATTGTCGAGGGAACCAAATTCCCGCGGTTTCCTGAGGAAGCGGTTCACAACATTATCTACGAAAATTGGAAACAGTTCATTCAGCTCAATTGATTTCAGACGGGACATAATTTGGCTGTGGGCATTGTCGTAGCACATAGCTACTGATTTATACATCGGCTGATATACACACCACGTATTTATAGTAAACGCAAGAAATAAGTAGACATTTACCAATAACTCCGACCCTAGCGAATTTTCCAAAGTCCCCCTGATAAGGGGGATTTAGGGGGTTGACTGTGCATTGGAAGTGTCTAAGTAATTCTAAAATCTACCATAGTACAGCCACGCCCCTACGCAAACAGAGGCTTCCCATGCGAATCACACAGATTGAACCGATCCCCGTCCGAGTTCCCCTGAAGGCAGGTCTGACAACAAAGACCGCCCACGGCGAACATATCAACTCGCCTTACGTCATCGTTCGTATCCATACCGATACGGACTTAGTCGGTCTGGGTGAAGCAACGGTCGCACCTCGCTGGAGCGGTGAAACCAGTCGTGGCTGTGTCGCTGCTATCGAAGAACTGATTGCCCCTGCACTGGTCGGCGCGGACCCCACCCAGATCAACTCGCTGCGAGCCGTCATGGACAAAGAGATCAAACTCAACCCGTTCACAAAGGCAGCAGTAGAGATGGCACTGTGGGATTTGTCTGGAAAAGCCGCAGGGGTGCCCGTTTATCAACTGCTCGGTGGAAAAGTCCGGGACGAAATCCCGATTAAGATGGTTGTCGGTGCGTTCGAGGTTCCGCAAGCGGTCAATCTGGCAGAGCGATTCCTCGATTGGGGGGTGCGTTGCCTGAAAGTCAAGGTTGGACTCGATCCAGTGACAGATCTGCAGCGCGTTAAAGCCGTGCGAGAGGTCGCTGGTCCAACGATTCCGATCGGGATTGACGTCAACTGTGGTTGGAGCTGGATACCGCCCGTCGTATGCTCCCCAAGCTTGAACCCTACGATATACTTTTTGCGGAGCAACCCATCTCTCCCGACGATCCGAGATCACTCGCGCAGCTCAGGGAGGCGACGCACATTCCAATTATGGCGGATGAAAGCCTCTTCACGCTTGCAGATGCGTGGCTGCTAGCGAATGCGCGTGCCGCTGATATCTTTAGTGTGTATCCCGGTAAGCACGGCGGGCTGGGTGCTACACTCGAAATTGTACACGTCGCAAAAGCTGCCGGCGCGGTGGGTAGTATCGGAAGCAATCTGGAATTGGGGATTGGGACCGCTGCGATGCTGCACGTCGCAGCTGCGATGTCCACCATTGACAGCGAAACCTACCCAGCAGACCTCATTGGACCGCTGTATCATGAAACGGATCTACTGCGGACTCCACTCACGCTTGGACCTGAAGTCGCTCGTGTCCCCAAAGGTCCTGGATTGGGTGTAGAGTTGGATGAAGAGCAGTTAGCGTATTGGAAAGATAAGAACGCATGACCTAACATTCATCAGGATATATAAAAATGACCAAGCGAAAGGAAAAACCGTGAAAATTACCCAAATTGAGCAGATTGCTGTGGAGATCCCTTATCAGGAGCGTGTAAGGGAACACCTTCGGAAAGGTTGGAATCTCGCCAACCGCGTAACAGATGATGAATTTCAAGCAAATAGAAGTGAGTATGAAAGACAGTGGCGCGAATCGTCGCCGCCCACTGTAGAAACCTCGATCTATCGTGTGCACACCGATGAGGGACACGTGGGAATTGGTGAAGGCGCAGGTATCCCCGAAGACAAAATCCAGACGTATCTGGGTCGAAGCCCCTTTGAGTTCATCATGGACGATACCGCGGGGCCCCTTCAGATCGCTTTTTATGACCTGATGGGGCAAGCAGTCGGGCTACCGATGGCGCGGATGTTCGGTCCCAGTCAGGAGAGCGCACCAATCGCATACTGGTCGCAGTGCTTCCCGCCGGAGGTGTTGCAGGAAGAGGTAAAAATTGCGCTAGAAGGCGGTTTTCGAGTGCATAAGTTCAAACGTCGCGCCCATACCGACGTGGTGGAACAGGTACAAGCCATTGCGGAGGTAGCACCAGACGATTATGAGCTCACAATCGATGCCAATACCACCTTTGGAACGGTGGAACGCGCCCTATCCTTTGGTCGGCGGTTGAAAGAGTATCCCCACGTCAAGTGCTTGGAATCGCCAATCGTTCAGGAGGACGTTGAGGGGTATCTGCGGATCAAGAAAGAACTCGGTCTCCCACTGGCAATCCACTTTGGCTCACCGGCACCAACGATTTCGCTCCCTTCCCCTGCCTATGACTATTACGTGGTGGGTGGCTGGCTCGCTGGTATTCTACGATGTGCCAACATTGCCTCCGCTGCGAACAAGCCGTTCTGGCTCCAGATGGGTTTTACAGGTGTCTCTGCGGTTTTCATGGTGCATCTCGCCGCCGCTCTCCCGAATGCGTCGTTGAGCCATGTTTCGCTTTACATATTGCTAGAGCATTCACTTCTCGCTGAATCGTTGACCATTAAGGATGGGTTGGCGAAGGTTCCAGACAAACCGGGACTCGGTGTGGGGCTTGATATGGATGCGGTTGAACGGTATCGGGTCGGTTAATATAATGCAGGTTGATATAGTAGTAGGCATACTCCGTATGCCGTAACCTGCGCTGGTATAATTTATTCTCATCAAAAGGAACAGAAAGATGGATTTAATCAAAAAAAGCAAACGAATTAACTGGAACTACCTTGTGATTGTTGGGTTTATCCTTTCACTAAGCTTCGCTGTTTCCAACGCTAGCGCGCAAAAACGCCAATTTCTCAGCGTGGGTACAGCACCGCCGGGTGGAGCATTTTTTGTCGTCGGTGGTGCGATCGCGCAGGTCGTCAGCAACCATACAGGCGACATGAACTGGGAGGTTTCCGCGGAAGCGACCAAAGGCACACAGGAAAATATCCGGCGTCTCGCCAAGGGTGAGTTAGAATTTGCCCTTGCCAATGCCGCCATCTCTTACTTCGCGGTTCGCGGGGAAGGTGCATGGAAAGGGGAGCAGCCCATTCGAGTGGTGATGACCCTTGCTCCTAATGTCGCCCTTTTTATTACCTCACAATCTTCCAGTGTAAAGAAGCTCTCGGATTTGAAGGGGAAGCGCGTGGTGGTTGGTCCAGCCGGCGCGGGGTTTCGAGTATTTTTTGGAACCGATTCTGGGTGCACACGACGTGAGTTACCAAGATTTTTCGCCGCTCCATAACACCCAAGCCGGTGCCGTTGACATGCTCGCTGACGGTTCCGCCGCCGCTGCGTTCTTGGGTGGGGCAGTCCCGACCTCATCAATTACGCGAGCTAGTGCGTCTCAGAACATCTTTTTCATTCCCTTCGATGACACGGCGAAACAGGAACTGTTTGAAAACTATCCGTTTTTTAACGCCGTTGTTATCCCTTCGGGGACATATCGGGGCCAAGACGAGCCTTTCCACGGCATGAATGTCGGTGCCATGCACCTGATTACTAGTGCAAACGTAGACGCGGAGACCGTTTATCAATTCACCAAAATCCTCTACGAACAACGCGCCGAAGTCGTTAAGACACACCCTGCGGGCAAGGCAATTAACCCCAAAAATGTTGTGAAGGATACCGGCACACCGTTTCACGCCGGTTCAATCCGTTATTACAAAGAGATTGGCATTTGGTCCCGTCCCAGTCCAGCACCTTCTAAATCTTCAGAGGACTAAATTGCTATAGTGGAGGTTGTGACCTGTGCAATTTGGTATATTCTACGAACACCAGATCCCGCGTCCCGTGGAACGATGGCGACGAACTGAAGCTATTTCAAGATGCCCTCGATCAGGTCGAACTTGCCGATCGGCTCGGCTATGATTACGTGTGGGAGGTCGAACACCATTTTCTTGAGGAATACTCCCACTCCTCCGCTCCCGAAGTGTTCCTCGCCGCGTGCAGTCAGCGGACGAAGCGAATTCGGCTCGGTCACGGCATTGTGTTGATGCCGCCCGCCTATAATCACCCCGCCCGTGTCGCCGAGCGGATTGCGACGCTCGATCTCGTTTCAAATGGGCGTGTGGAGTGGGGCACCGGCGAATCTGCCTCACACATAGAACTCGGCGGTTTCAGAGTTGAACCTGAGCAGAAACGTGAGATGTGGGAGGAGTGTACCCGTGAAACTGCCAAGATGATGGTGCAAACACCTTACGCCGGTTTTGAAGGGAAGTATTTCTCAATGCCGCCCCGCAACGTTTTACCGAAGCCGGTTCAGAAGCCGCACCCGCCTATCTGGGTTGCCTGTCCCAGTCGAGACACCATGCGGTATGCAGCGCGGAACGGTATGGGGGCTTTAACATTTGCGTTCGTCCATCCAGATGATGCAAAGTTTTGGGTCGAGGAGTATTACGAAATTGCCGAGAAGGAGTGTCAGCCTATCGGTCAGGCGGTGAATCTGAGTGTCGCAATGGTGAGTGGCTTTTCATGCCATGAGGATGAAGCGACAGCCATTGAGCGAGGCTTGGAAGGCTTACGATTTTTCACACATGGGCTCTCACACTATTATGTCGTCGGATCCCACGTTCCCGGTCACACGGACGTTTGGAAGTCGTATGAGGAAGCACCGGACCCACCCCATGAGGCGAGAGGCGGCATCGGCTACACCAGACCAACTCCGCGAACATCTGCTAAAATACGAGGAGATGGGGGTCGATCAGGTGATCTTCATCCAGCAGGCAGGTCGCAACCGCCACGAGGATATCTGCGAAGCCCTTGAACTACTCGCATCGCGTGTCATGCCCGAATTCAAGGAACGTGACGAATACACAGGAAGCAAAAGCTGGAAAGACTTGCCCCCATAATTGAAGCTGCTGAGTCTCGTATCCCACCGCTCACAGAGCTCGACGAGATACCCACGGTCACCGCTTATCCCGCGCTAAAGAAAGAACTTGAAGGAAAACCGCCCGAAGAGGCGGAGATGTCGGAAGATGGGAAGGCGTTTCTCCTCGCCATTGAGGGTGGGCAGCGCGTGAAACAGTAGGGCGTGCATTTGATTCACCCATCTTTGAGGGCGATGATGTGAAGCTAACGGTTTCTCATCATCGCCACACAACTGCACCCCTATGCCTGTTCATCTAAGGAGCCTATTACATCTAACAAATGAGCGACCAGACGCGAAATACCTTTCTCCCCTCTCTCTGCAGAGGCGGTCCGTGCATCCTCCCCCATCTGTCCAAACAGCGGGTCGTTTGGATCAAAGCACACGCCGCGATGGCGATTCTCGACCGGAGGAACTTCGCCCCTGGGCCAAGCTGATGTATCCCGCCCTGAATGCAGGGCGTTCATATCGATGAACTCCGGGAATAAACAGAGCCCGTAGGAAGTCTCCTCCCGTGCCGCGTGATCGCCGTGGAGTTTTACGGCTTCTCCGCAGATTGACATTTCCGTGCCCCATAAAAAAAAGGTGTTGGGATGCGCCTGTTGGACCGGCGGGATATGTTTTTCCAGTATCCCTTGCCAGGGATAGTGTCCTGCGAGCAGCACGATAATCCGAAACCCGAATCTGATCAGCTGTTTGGTGGTATTGACCAAAATCGAAGCGGTCGCTTCCTCCGGCTGATAGTGCGTCCAGAGAAAATCCCCGTGACCGCCATTTGCGCCCCACCACATCGTCGGTAGGATGACTCCGCCCGTGTTTTCGGCAATCCGAATGCAGATGCGTTCCGCTTTGAGTCCATCATATCCAACAGGCAAATGCCACCCGTGATGTTCGATAAGGCCAAGGGGCCAGAAGGCGATTGGGGTTGCTTTAATACAGTCCGCCAGTTCGTCGGGACGAAGTTCTTGATAGCGTCCCCATGTTGGCTGAGTTGGTTGCATCGTTAATCCTCCTGTTCCACACTTTTGAAATTTGACATACTTTCATCGAATCAATTATAATTCGACTCGCGACAACAATGCGACCTTGTGACCACAGGATTCGGATTTTGAGGGAATTGACGGCGTCATGTACGTTGAAAAGCCAAAAAGATCACAACTCCTACTACTTAGTTATCTCTCCACTTCAATCTTCGCTTGCTTCATGACAATGCGGTGGTCTTACAAGTTCGCGTCGATAAATCGCTGCAACGCCGCTTTCGCTTGATGCCGAATCGGAGAGCCGTGTGCAAAACAGATGGCATCGAAAGGGTATTCCATCAGATTCATCAGCGAATTTCGCGCCTTCTGACGGTCGGGAATAGATTCAAGCTGATTGGGAAAGATGCCGATCTCGCCTTCGGGGACACCAATATCCGCTCGTCCGCCACATACTGACGTCTCCCACGATGAGCAGTCCCTGCTCTTGCCCCACTAGGAACGCTGTCTCCTCCGTCCAACCAACGTGGGGAATATGAATCACTTCAACAGCGTCCCACAACCGATCTCCACCCTCGAAAGTACCGTCTATCGTCGTCTCCGCTTCTGCCAATCCGAGTGCGTTGAGATAAATTTTACAACCCCATCGCTGTCGGTAAATCTCCGATTCTCTGAGATGCCAATTGCAGGTCAAGAGGATGTGGGTTGGCGTACCGATTTCCTCGATTTGTCCAATCTCTGCATCCGTCAAAGGCAGTGGATCAACCAATGCCAAGATGTTTGCTGAATCTATACGAATCGCGCAGCTATTCCAATAGTTTGTCGTTTCAGGTTTGCCGTGGCGTTCAGTCCAGTAATAGACATCACCATACAGATGTCGGAGCATTCCTAATACCGCCCGATTTCTGATTAAGGATATATCGTGACCAGTCCTTGAGGGAAGCGAAGAATTGCCCCTATGAATCAATCTTGGGATTTAGTATGACGGAGGTTGAATTGGTCGTGAGGCGGTCTAAAGCCTTCAAGTAACGTTGTGGGAGCTTTGCTTTGACCTTGATTGACTCACCTTGATAGTCGGTATCAAACACCTCACCATGCTTATACAGATAATCTAGTGCCTTCCCGTCTTGATAGGAGAGCGCGAGCGACACATCTACGTCCTGAGCTGAGAACCGTTCAGCAAGCAACTCTTTTAATGCTTCCAATCCCGCGCCATTCTGCGCCGATATTGCAAGGCTATCGGGATATTTACTCTGGAATAGCTGGATATGTCCTTCCTCCTCCAGCAGATCTATTTTGTTAAACAGCATGAGCGTTGGTCGCTCAAGGGCACCCAACTCTTTAAGCACCTCATCAACAGCATCAATCTGACTCTCCGCTTCGGGATGGGCTACATCAACGATATGGAGCAGCAGATCCGCCTCCGCGACTTCCTCCAGCGTTGCCTTAAATGCATCCACCAAATGGTGCGGTAGCTTTTTGAGAAAACCGACCGTATCACTCAATAGCACATGTTGGTTATCTGGCAAATCGAGGGTGCGGGTCGTTGGATCCAATGTCGCAAACAGCTTATCTTCAGCCAACTGTTTCTCACTTGTCAAGGCGTTAAACAGCGTTGATTTTCCCGCATTGGTGTAACCGACAAGCGAGACATTGATCATCTCCTGACGTTGTTTTCGCTGTACGCGGCGATGCTTCTCAACTTTCTGAAGTGCTTTTTTTACCCGTGAAATTTGTGTGCGAATCAACCGCCGGTCAATCTGAAGCTGGGTTTCACCGGGTCCACGCACCACGCCGCCGGCACGCCCAGCACTGCCGCCTGCTGTGCCGCCACCTGTGCCAAGTCGAGAGAGGTGAGTCCACAGCCGCGTCAAACGCGGCAACGCATATTGAAGTTGGGCAAGGTCTACCTGTAGTTTGGCGGCTTTGGTCTGTGCACGTTGCGCGAAAATCTGTAGAATCAGGCTTGTTCGATCGACAACGACAATATCAAGGGCTTTTTCCAAGTTGCGGGTCTGTGCCGGTGTGAGGTCGTTATCAAAAATTACCGCCTCCACTTTGAGCTCACTGACTATCGCCTCCAATTCCTCTAACTTTCCTCGCCCGATAAAATAGGCGGGATCGGGTGTCTCTCTCGGCTGTATAGATCTCAGCCAGCACCTCCATCCCCGCCGTTTCAGCGAGCCGTCTCAGTTCTTCCAGCGAACTTTCCGCATCACTCTGTAATTCACCTTTCAACTTGACCCCAACAAGGAACGCTCGCGTTGGGGAGGTTGTCATAGTATCCTGTGTTTCGTGCATATCGTTTCCTTTCGGCGATAATGCGCATCTGTCAGCATAGATTTCGGCAATCAAACTTAATCCGTTAAATCCAGATGCGGGGTATTTCTTCGCAATTCTTTTGGTTAACCCATTGAAAACTCACCAATAGTTATTCACTCCCTGTGATTGTGATTGTGGATAAAACAGACATTTGTCAGTTCACAAAAACAGCGAACTCTTGTAAATTGGAGGGTAGAAGCATGTAATCAAACCTCTAGCGAAGCGGGACCTCAAACGGAGCGGTGGAGAGGAAGTGCATTGCAGAATTAGCAGCGGTGTACCGTTACAAAAGACACTGGAGACACACGGTTTTGGGAGGAGACAATATGCCTACAGGTATACAGAATTGAGCATAGTTCCGTTCACGCTGTCTTGTTATGATTTCATTCTACAAATTGAGCGGATTGGCTTAGAAAAGTCTGAAGAAGTGCATCCGGTGCCAGATCGGAGGTGTCAATCTGAATTTTGTTCGGAATCAAAGACGCATCAAATTCTTGCTTGGAAACGATCCAGAAGCATCGGAATATCCTCTTTCTTAATGAGGGAATACTCGTGAGGATCTGTCTCCATACGCCTTTGAATCACTTCTGCACTAGCTGTCAAATGCACCAAGATCGCGTTCTTTGGCATCTCCTCTTCATACTGGCGTATCTCACTCGCTACGCGACCGGGATAGTAGTAGAGGGGACCATAAATCGCCTCCTCAATGTGGAAGCCACCTAACAAGATATGGTCAAAGCGATGCAATAAGCGGATATGATAAACGAGTTGCATCCGCTGAAATCGCTCTTTGAGCGCAGGAGAGAGGTTGACCATCGTCTCTTTATCTTCAGGAGCTAGATGTTGACGGTCTGGGATGGTAAAGTGATCATCAAGGTGATGGTTGATGTCACGCTCATGCCCCCAGTCCATAAGCCCATCAAGTAAAGTTGTAACGCCGGTATATTCACAACCAATTGCAATAACACGCATATTTTCCTCCGATGCCATTGAAAGGGTTTAGTTTTATTTTAACGCTTTAATACGATCTTCTATCTCAGGTATAAGTTCCTGTAGGTTGGAATTGGTACGAGCCAAGTGGAGCGCCCTCTTGTACTGGGTCATAGCATCTCCATTATCGCCTCGTTCAGCATAGATGGCCCCCAAATTGTAATATGCTCTTGCATCGCTTGGGTTGACGCTCGTTGCCTTCTCGAACGCAGCGACGGCTTCATCAAGTTTGTCTTGTGCTTTGTAGGCTTTTCCGAGGTTATTGTACAGATTTGCCAATCTCGGGCTAATGCGGACTGCCGCTTCAAAGTGGGTTATGGCTTCATCAAACCGCTCCTGATTATAAAGGGAGATTCCCATATTGTGATGTGATAAGGCGTCGTATGGGTTTATCGCAATAGCCTTTTTGTATGCAGCCATGGCTTGGTCAAGTTTGTCCCGCGCTTTGTAGGAATTTCCGAGGTAGTAGTAAGCGTATGCACTATTCAGGTTGAGGTGAATCGCTTGCTCTAACGAAACAATAGCACTCTCAAATTTACCTTGATCCATGTAAGTGCGACCCAGATTGTAATGCGCTCGTGGGTTATCCGGGGCAATGTTGACCACCTCTTTGAACTCCACGATTGCAGCCTCATCGTTGTCTTGGATACGATAGACAAGTCCCAAGCCGTTACGCGCCTCCACAAAATCTGGCTGGATACGGACGGCATTTCTGTACGCTATTGCCGCTTCATCAATTTGACCCTGACGATAATAGGTGTTTCCCAAACTATAGTGCGCTTCTGCAAAGTTGGCGTCCATCTCGATCGCTTTCTTGTATGCTAGAATCGCTCGATTGAATTTGCCTTCATCCTGATAAGCATTTCCCCGATTATAGTGTGCTACCACCTCCTCATTATCACAGGAAATGAAAAAAGCACTTACGCCAATCAGGCAAATCGCAAGGACGTATCTCATCCCTAACTTCCTCATATCGTACAATCCTGAACGGGTTTATCGCTGTCAACGGTTGGTCAAACTAATCCCATGATGCACTAACCAAAACTTATCTTCAGTCAATCCAATTTTCGGCTTGATTTTTCTCAGATTTTACGGTACAGTGTAGCATCACTATGGTGCGATGTCAACAGAGAAAAATTCCCCACTCTCGTTTGATTCCTAAACCCAACGGGCGGAAGAAATCTCTACTAAGTTTCAAACTTATCCTTGATTAGCGGTAGAAAGAGCAGATGATGAACACCACAGCAAATCCCCTTGATCCCATTACATCAGAACTCATTAAAAACGCACTGGATGCGTTAGTAGATGAGATGGCACTGACGCTGGTGCGTACGGCGTATTCATCCAATCTCAAAAACGCGATGGACTTGTCCGCAGCGGTGTGCGACGGGAGGGAGCACTCATCGCACAAGGCTTGACGTTGCCGCTGCACCTCGGCTCTGTGCCCGAATTTATGCGGGCGGTCATCGCTAAGTTCGGCGGCAAGATGCGTGACGGCGATATCTACATCACCAACGACCCGTACGAAGGCGGCTCGCACCTGCCTGATATGTATCTGTGCAAACCCATTTTTCTCGACAATTCGACCCCTATTGCCTTCGTCGTCTGTATCGCCCATCACACCGACATCGGAGGGCAAAACGCCGGGCGGAAATGGCTGTGACGCCACAGAACTTTATCAGGAAGGTTTGTGCATCCCACTGCTCAAACTCTACGACGAAGGCGAAGCGAATCAAACGGTCTTCGATTTCATCGCTCGCAACGTGCGCATCCCGCGTCAGGTACTTGGCGATTTACGGGCGGAATTGGCGTGTCTGCATGTCGGTCAGGAGGGTGTTCGGGCGTTATTCGAGAAATACGGCGCAGCCCAACTCTCAGCCTATTTTGAAGAGCTGCTTAACCATGCCGAGCGAACCGCGAAAGTGGAAATTGATGGGTTGCCTGATGGTACTTATTCGTTTACTGACTACCTCGACGACGATGGTATTGACCCTGACCCGATCCCAATTGCGGTCGCTATTACCATTACTGGCGATCAAATGACCGTTGACTTCACAGGCTCATCGCCACAGGTTAGAGGTGGAATCAACTGTCCGCTCTCATTTACACAATCAACAGCCTATGCCTGCGTGCGCTGCTTGATGGGAGCGGATGTTCCGAATAATGGCGGCTACTTCCGCCCAATTACGGTCATTGCACCGGAGGGCACGATTGTCAATCCACTGGCACCGGGTCCAGTCGCTGCACGAGGTTTGACCGGTTTTCGTATCGCCAATGTCGTTTTTGGTGCACTCGCCCAAGCTGCCCCCGATCGGGTCCCCGCATGCGAAATCGGAGGCGATACCGGCGTAAGCATCGGCGGTTACGAGCGTGTCGTGCAAGATGGAAAAACGGAATTGCGCGGCTTTGTGTTCCTTGAATTTCTCTACGGTTCGTGGGGAGGACGCCCGGATAAAGATGGGATTGACGGTGTCGCGAGCAGTGTGGTCAATTTTTCCAACAATCCCGCTGAAGTGTTGGAAGCCGAGCTGCCGCTGCGGATTGATGGTTACAGCTATCTTCCCGATACCGGCGGCGCGGGAATCCACCGTGGAGGGCTGAGTCTGATCCGAGATTTTCGTTTGTTAGCAGAAGAAGCGACACTGCAAATTCGCGCCGACCGCACAAAGTATCACCCCTACGGTTTGCAAGGTGGAGGTACAGGTGCCCCATCACAAAATATCTTGAATCCTGATCGCGAGGCTCGTGAGCTGCCCCCTAAACCCACAATGACCATCCGACGTAACGATGTCTTCCGTCACATCGCCGCGGGTGCAGGGGGGTGGGGAAATCCGTTTGAACGGGACCCGCAAGCGGTACTGACCGATGTTCTCGAAGAAAAAGTTACGCTCACACATGCCCGTGACGCCTACGGTGTAGTCATTAACCCACAGACATGGGACGTAGATGAGGGTGCTACACAACGGTTGCGAGCAGCAGGGTAACATAACAATTACAAGATTATCCCATAAAAGGAGTACATGATGCCAAAGCAATACCGTGCATGTTTAATTGGATGTGGCCGCATGGGTGCCACAATTGACGACGAAATGGCAGGACGTCCGGAGCGTTTCCTCTGGATTCCTTACTCGCATGCAGCAGCAGCCGTGGCGTGCGATCGAACAGATCTGGTAGCAGTATCGGACGTAATCGCCGAGAAGGCGGAAACCGCTCGCCAACGCTATGGCGCGCAACACGCCTACACCGACTACCGCGAAATGATTGAAAAGGTACAGCCGGACATCGTGTGCGTTGCTACCCGTCCGCCGCAACGTGCCGAAGTCGCAATCTTCGCCGCCGAACACGGCGTGAAAGGTATCTACGCCGAAAAACCCCTCTGCTGCTCAATGGAGGAAGCCGATGCCATGGTAGATGCTGTTGAGCGAAATGGCACCAAGTTCAACTACGGGACACAACGACGCTTCATGCCGTTTTATCGCAAGATGCGTGAATTAATCGACGCTGGCGAAATTGGCGATGTTCAGTGTGTCATCGCTCAATATGGTGCTACCTCTGCGTTGTGGGGACTGACCCATGCCGCCGATATGCTGCTATATCTCGCGGGCGATGTAGAGATTGATTTCGTTCAAGGTTCGATTATTTGCGACCCCGAAGATTGGGCTGGAAATCGTCTTAACACCGACCCTGCCATCGCTGGCGGTTATGTCCGTTTTGCCAACGGAGTCCACGGCTACAACACGGCAGGTACCGGTCCTGAATTTGAGGTGTGCGGTACAAAGGGAAAAATGCGCACCATTAATAACGGGATGACCTGCCAGTTTCGCAAGGCGTCGGATTCCTCTCGCCTCCTAGAGGAGATGCCCTTTCCAGAAGTACCCCGCGAGAGCGGCACGGAGATGGGTATTAAGAACCTCGCAGAAGCGTTGGACACCGGAGAGGAGACACAGGGACCGATTCAACTTGCACGTCGCAGCCAAGAGATGCTGATGGGGATGATCGAATCCGACCGCTTGGGTGGTATGCGTGTACCGTTGCCGATGGTCAACCGCGGACTCTATGTCGGTCGACCGGATTGGTAGGAGGCACTCACCATGAGCTTGGATCAAGCGTTGCAGCACCTGAAAATTGATGGGTGGTATGTTATGGAAGGCATCATCCCAGAAAACGAGGTTGATGCTGTACGCGAGAGTGTCGAACAATCGACCATTGTGCACCGCAATCCTAATGCGCCTGACAGTATCGGCCATGTACCGGGATTCATCCGCTACAATCAATCAATCGCTCCCTACTTGGCTGACCGGCGCATGCTTGCCTTTGTCGAAGCACTGTTAGGACCCCATGTGCGGGTATCCTTTACGACTGGCACGATCAACTATCCGGGAAATGAGCGTGGGGGATGGCACGGGGATTGGCCCTTTAATCAGAACAACGCCGGTCACATCCCCACCCCCTATCCGACGCGACGATGCACATCACGACGCTGTGGATTGCTATCACCGTTCACCTGCGAAAACGGGGGCACCCTGATCGTTCCCGGCAGCCATAGATCAAATAATAACCCGACCGGAAATAACGGCGTCGATCCGAATGTTCCCTACCCGACCGAAATGCAGGCGACCGGTCCCGCCGGCAGTGTGCTCGTGATGGACAGCCGTATGTGGCATGCACGCGCCCGCGATCGCACGACCAACGCGAATTCGGTGGTGGTGCGCTACGCACCGTGGTGGCTCAATCTAGACGTGCTGATGGCCGGTTCAGATGAGCGTGCCCGCATTGTAGACGAAGCTGGAGGAACGGAGAATAACGTGCCGCCCATCCCGCCGGACATTTACGATGCCTTCCCTAACGACGTAAAACCGTTGTTCCGGCATTGGGTGAGAGAGGACACACTGTAAATCTGCTCTGTAGAGGATTTTCGGAAACGATTGATTCTTAAATAACCAAACTGTGAGATGGTTTTTCGGAGAAACAACTCCATTGATAAAACGTGATTATCGAGGAGATGGTAAATTATGGGACCTAAAGAACGAAAAACAATAGCGATGGACCAGTGTTATCACGTGCGATGACGAAATTCCTTCTGGCACACCTGTGTTTAAGAGCACTCGCGTTCCCATCAAAAACCTGATCGACTATTTAGAAGCATGGCGACAGCCTTGACGAATTCTTGGATGATTTTCCTTCTGTAAGTCGTGGCCAAGCTATCCAAACGTTGGAACTGGCGAAGGAGATGCTGGTCACACAAGCCTATGCGAAGTCTCATTGACGAAACTCTACCTAAAAACTTAAAAGAGAAGCTGTTTACATTGAATCCTAGCTTGTCGTTACACATGAAAAAAGATCGGGGAATAGTTTAACTGCTGGAGGAAAAGTTATGAAAGCTGCTGTTTTATATGGACTGAACCAACCGGTTGTTGTTGAAGATATTGAGATGGAAGGGCCCAAAGCAGGGGAAATTGTTGTCAAAGTCGCAGCGACTGGAGTTTGTCATAGCTGCTACCACGCGGTCACCGGCATGTTGAGCATCCCGTTCCCCGTGGTGCTGGGGGATGAAGGGGCAGGTGTCGTTGAGGAGGTCGGCGCAGGCGTCACCTTAGTGAAACCGGGTGATCATGTGATTCTTTCATGGGTTCCGTCGTGCGGTCACTGTAGCTATTGCACGCAAGGGTATGGCAACCTCTGCATGACATCGAGACGAGGGGACGTGGAAACCTGCTTGATGGCACAACACGTTACAAAAAGAACGGTGTGCCCATCCACCATTTTGGAATGGTGGCTTCCTTTGCCGAGTACAGTGTGATTCCACAAGAGTGCGCTATTCCTATTGATGATGACATCCCATTGGATAAGGCTGCTCTCATCGGTTGTAGCGTCACAACAGGAGTTTGCGCAGCAACCAATACCGCTCAGGTCCGTCCGGGAAGCAGTGTTGTGCTTTTTGGTGCCGGCGGGATTGGCTTAAACGTCGTTCAGGGGGCAGCCATCGCCGGCGCTGAGAGAATCATCGTGGTTGATCTGATGGACTCGAAACTGGAAATGGCGCGTCAGTTTGGTGCCACGCATACAATCAACGCTAGCGATGTCGATCCGATTCCAGAAATTCAAGCCTTGACGGATGGGTTGGGCGCAGATTATGCTTTTGAGGCAATCGGCACACGCACCACCTATGAACAAACAGTACAGGCAATACGAAACCGAGGAAAAGCTATCTGGGTTGGTGCCCCACCCCTCGAACCGCTGTCCCTTGATGCGGGGATTGTGTTCTGGGGTGAAAAAACGATAATGGGCAGTAACTACGGCTCGGCGCGTCCCCGCTATGACATGCCACGTCTGCTTGCACTTTATCGCGCTGGTAAACTCAAGTTGGATGAACTGATTACCCGAACCTATCAATTAGAAGAGGTGAATGAGGCATTTAGTGACATGCTCAACGGGGAGGTTGCACGCGGACTCATCCGCTTCTAATCCGGTGTAGAACACCTCCTTAAAAAGCGTACAAGTGAAAAAATTTGGTTCTAACCTTAGACCATGTGATACAAACGCTAGCAAATCGAAAGGAAACGCGTCGCATGAACAATGATCCAGATCAACGAAAAATTACTTGGTATAGACCCCGGATAGATCGTGAAGTGCTCAGATCTCTCAACCAACGCAGCGACTGGAAAGGAATGCTCCAAACCCTCGGTCATCTCGGATTGCTCGCGCTGACAGGAACCGGTGCTTTCTACGCCGCAGGGCGACTTCCTTTGCCGGTACTATTGCTGATTCTATTCCTCCATGGAACTATCTGGGCATTCCTCCTGAATGGATTCCATGAGCTATGTCATAACTCGGTTTTCAAGACGAGGTTCTTGAATATTTTCTTTCTGCGCATCTTTAGCTTTCTTGGTCTGTATAACCACGTCCGTTTTTGGGCAAGCCATTCCGACCATCACAAATATACCCTGCACCCTCCGGACGATTATGAAGTCGTGTTCCCGGTAAAATTGACATTCACCGGCTTCCTCAAAAGTGCGGTTGTGAATCCCATGGGGGTTCTACGCCCGGTGGAAGTCGATTATTCGACTCAGTTTCGGCAAGCTGGAGGATCACGAAGCGACAGTCATGTTCCCTGAATCGGAGGTGGAGAAACGGCGAGAGCTGTTCAACTGGGCTCGTATCCAGCTCGTGGGACACACCTGATTGTTGGTGTCTCGCTCTACTTCGGTCTCTGGCTGGTGCCAGTTCTTATCACACTGGCTCCGGCGTATGGCGGTTGGCTACTTTACCTCTGTAATACCACTCAGCATGTGGGGCTTACGGACAATGTGCCGGATTTCCGGCTCTGCTGCCGGACGATTATCCTGAATCCGTTGGTTCAGTTCGTATACTGGCATATGAATTTTCACATAGAACATCACATGTATGCCGCAATTCCGTGCTATAACCTAGGGAAATTGCATAAGCTAATTAAACATGAGCTCCCGCATTGCCCCGTCGGTCTTTTTGAGACTTGGAGGCAGATTATTACAATCCTAAAGAAACAGAAGACGGATTCGGAATATCAGTATGTGCCTGAATTGCCGGTGCCGTCAGATGCTTGACCTTAAACTCGCGAGAGGACCTAATGAACGACACCCTTCAAGAATGCTACAAATACTACATAGATCTCCGCGGAGAGATGAATCAGTGGCTGAAACAGAGCATGGCACTCGACCCGCCCGGACCAAACGGCGGTGGTGAAGATGAAGCCAATTATACCTTGGCATGGTTTCCGCACTATCTTGTGACTGGCGATGAAACCGTTTTGAAACATTTCGGGGACATGAAATCCGCATTGGCGGGTTGGGTTGAGCGGGAATGTCTGCACGGCTATGAGCCAGAGGCAGAGGCGCATCACGGTACAGAGCCGTTTCTGCTATTTCTGCCGCGATACATAGAGCTTGTGCCCGGACGATCAGGAAGCGCGCTCGATGTTGATCGATGCCGCCGAGCACATCGGGAATTGGGTCGAGGAGATCCCTGCGTGGTACGATTATGATCGCGATACGTTTTACGGCTACCACATCGGGAGTCGAACGGTTCAACCGGACGCAGAGACAGCATACGAGCTCGCCGAACACTTCCGATTCATCCATATCGCTCTTGCGGCATATCGGATCACAGGGGAGCAACGTTACCTCGATTGGTCGCTACGATACGGTCGGAAACGTGCAGAGCGGATTATCGCTGCTGAATCGCCAATGCCCCTGCTCTGGGATTTGGCTGGAAACGGCTTGGGCGAAGCGGAAGTTGAAAAGAGAAATCTACACCGGATAGCCGCCCACGGCACACATCACCTCTCAAGCGATCCATTAGCAGGAATTGAAAATCTGCTCGCCTCTGGGGCGATTTATGCGTTGGGCGATCTCTACCATCTGTCGGGAGATACGATTTTCAGAGACGCAGCTAAACGAATTGTCGAACCACTCGTTGAATCCGTACTCGACCCGTACCACGACCCCGCTGCCGCCGCAATCAGCTACTACCGATGGACATTCGGGGATACCGCCTTCGATCAGTGGATTCGTGATCAACTAAGTGAGATGCCACCTGTACCAAGACACCTCGCACTCATCTTTCCACAGGAGGTACGGCGACGGGAGCCGGGCGTTGGTCGCCGAGCAGATATGGCGTATTGGGGTGAATGGTCGAACGACGGTTCCGTGCAGCCAATCCGGGAACCATCGACAGCAGCCATGACCCTCGCTTACCAGATCACCGGTAACCCAGAGTTTGCAATACGAGCGTTCCGAAGCGCATCAACACGCCTGACGATGGCACGGAGAGTGCTTCGCGGTGGTAGGGAACACGCGGATATGGGCGGTGCTGTCTGCTCAGTCGCAGCGGGGCATGGACGGAATTGGGGGCATGGAGCCGTCACATCATGCTACGGTCCGCTTCTGCTTGGTACGCGTGAAATACAGAGCGCGGTTATACCGACGTTGGAGATGCGGACGCAGGACGGCAAAAATTGCTTACCGCGGAATCTTTTATCGCTTATCCGTCCGCCCGTGGACGGTCAAGGGGATGTGATATTCTATAACGGCGGCGATTCAACGTTATCTTTTTCTTGGCAACAGAAAGCGAAAATAGATGCGGAGTCAGATTGGAAGGATTTGTGCATTGAACCCGGAGAAGTCGAGCGGGTGAGCCTGCGTGAAAAATAGCCTCAAAGGTGAAACGGATTGGTCAAGGAGACATAGTCATGGTCATCGTTATGAAAGCGGGAGCGGAACAACAATCTATTGACGCCGTCATCGCTCAAATCAGGACACTCAACTATACACCCCACCCGATTCAGGGCACAGAGCGCACCGTCATTGCAGCAATTGGGGATGAACGCGGCAAGCACGAGCTGCAACAACTTGAGTCAATGCGCGGCGTCGATAAGATTGTGCCAATCCTAGAACCTTACAAGCTCTCAGGTAGTGAAATTCGGCATGGTCAAAGAACGAAGATACAGATCGGAGATGTTGAAATTGGCGGTGATACGTTAATCCTGATGGCGGGTCCTTGCTCTGTTGAAAGCCGAGAGCAAATTTTGGAATCGGCGGAAATCGTCAAAGAATCTGGCGCACAGATCCTGCGGGGCGGAGCGTTCAAACCGCGCACATCGCCATATAGCTTTCAGGGACTTGGGGAGGAAGGACTGCAATACCTCGCCGAAGCGCGGGACAAAACGGGATCTTGATCATCACAGAGTTAATGGATAGCCACGACCTCCAGCTTGTTGAACAGTACACCGACATCATCCAAATCGGCGCACGGAATATGCAAAACTACGGACTCCTCTCACGCCTCAGTGAAACGAAAAAGCCTGTAATGCTCAAACGGGGTATGATGTCGGAAGTCAACGAACTTCTGCTTTCAGCGGAATACATACTTTCCGAGGGAATTACAACGTCATCCTGTGCGAGCGAGGCATCCGTACCTTTGAAACGGCGACACGGAATACCTTTGACCTGAACGCAATCCCGGTAATCAAGAAGATGAGTCATCTGCCCATCATCGCCGATCCGAGCCACGGAACAGGGCATTGGGAATATGTCAATCCGATGGCAAGGCTGCCGTCGCCGCAGGCGCGGACGGACTGATGATTGAAGTTCATCCGGATCCTGAAAACGCCTTGTCTGATGGGGCACAATCGCTTCGCCCAGACAAATTCCGGCAATTGGTCCTAGGAACTCAAACCGTTCATCGAAGTGAGTGGACGAACATTTTAGCGCGCGTATGACCAGCCGAACAAGCTGATTTTTACCTTACATTTCACGCACCACACATTTCTCTCTTGTTATTCACTTTAACTTTTGGTAACATGATAGCAACATTTCACAGATATGGAGGACTGAACATGGCACTACCAAGAATGGTTCGTATAAAGCAACATTTTGATGCCCCTGTCGTTGCGGATTTGCCCGCAGCAGTTAGAGCGGAATTGGATCAGATCGGTACGGCGTCAATTATCGGCAAAGGGGATAGCGTCGCTATTGGCGGCGGCAGCCGCGGGGTTGCGAATATTGCTGTCGTCATTAAAGCAACAGCGGATTACCTCAAGGACATCGGTGCAAAACCGTTTGTTGTGCCAGCGATGGGAAGCCACGGCGGTGCAACCGCAGAAGGACAGCGAGCCGTACTAGAGCATTATGGCGTCACCGAAGAGACGGTCGGTGCACCGGTAAAGGCAACGATGGAGGTCGTCGAAATCGGTCAGACCGCCGACAAGTTGCCCGTTTTCCTTGATACCTACGCCGCCAACGCAGATCACATTGTCCCGATCAATCGGGTCAAAGCACACACCGATTTCAGAGGCACGGTTGAGAGCGGCACCCTGAAGATGTTGACGATCGGGTTTGGCAAGCAGCACGGTGCGAATATGTACCACCGCGCCTTTTTCACTATGGTTTGAGCATGTCATCCGGACCGTTACCGGCTTGCTCTTAGATGCCGGAAGAGTTGCTTTCGGCATTGGACTGGTCGAAAACGCACACGAACAGACAGCGAAGGTCGCCGCGATGCGCGCCGGTGAACTGATGCGTCGAGAACGTGAACTCCTCGTCGAATCCAAATCGCTGATGGGACGCCTTCCGTTTGATGCCTTCGATCTCTTAATCGTGGATTGGATGGGCAAGAACATCAGCGGGACAGGGATGGATACAAACATCATCGGTCGTATGATGCAGATCCTTGAGCCAGAGCCAGAGAAGCCCGCGATTGTGCGAATCTTCGTCCGAGATCTGACAGACGATAGCGACGGCAACGCGACAGGCGTTGGATTGGCGGACTTTACCACGACGCGCCTTGTGGAAAAGATGGATCGGCACGCGACGTACATGAATGGCATCACCGGGATGGGACCTCAGAAGTCGAAAACGCCCTTCTATTACGACACCGATCAGGAGGCTATTGAGATCGCACTGAACACGGTTGGACTGACCCCGCCTGAACAGGCAAAAGTGGTGCGAATTGAAAGCACCCTCGGTCTCGCAGAGGTGGACATCTCCGAAGCCCTACTTGAAAGACGCAAATCTGCGCACCGATCTGGAGGTCACCGGCGAACTGGAACCATTAGCATTTGACGCCGACGGCAACCTGCCCCCGTTTCATGAAGAGTAATACACCTTCTATCAGGAGGCTGTTATGACCACTGCTGAAAGAATTCACGAACAGGTTCAGAAATTACCTGAACCATTACAAGCAGAAACGCTGGATTTTATTGAATTTCTAATGCAGCACCAAAGTGTGCGAAAAGAGGATTTGGATTGGTCTCGTCTTTCATTAGCTGCTGCGATGCGCGATATTGAAGATGAAGATCTGCCAATCTACGATGAATCCGATTTGAAGGAGAGGTGGGTGTGAAAAGGACGGGACAGATTGTCCCCTTCAATTTTCCACAAACTGATTAAGGGGTAGTTCACACATTAGGCCTTACGAAGCCGGGAGGATTGCTTGAAACGTATAATTGTCGGGATAACGGGAGCGAGTGCCGTCATCTACGGTGTGCGTCTATTGGAGACTCTCACCCGATGCGACGACTATGAAATCCACCTGACGATTTCCGACTCAGGCGCAAGGGCGTTGTGGGAAGAACTGCAGCTCCGCGTAGATCTGGACAATTTCCGCCTTGAATCCCTTATCGGCTATTCGTCAGATCAGGTGATTTATCACCATCAGTCCGACATTGGGGCATCGATCGCCAGCGGTTCCTTCCGCACCGTGGGTATGATCGTTGCACCGTGCAGCATGGGGACTATCGGTTCGATAGCGGCGGGCATTTCTCGAAACCTCATCCAGCGCGCCGCCGATGTTTGCATCAAGGAGCGGCGTAAATTGGTTCTTGTGCCACGTGAAACGCCGCTCAGTCCCATCCATCTGGAAAACATGCTCAAACTGTCCCAAATGGGAGTAGTGGTGCTGCCTGCGATGCCGGGTTTTTACCACTTCCCCAAGACGGTTGATGATATGATTAATTTCGTCATCACGAAGACCCTTGATCAGTTTGACATCGATACAGACCTCATCCAACGGTGGAAGGAAGATCTTTAATTAAACAGAATCAGGAGTTGACCATGAAACTGGCTATCTGCAACGAAATGTTTGAGGATTGGCAGATCGAAGATGTCTTTTCGTGCGCTGCCAAACTCGGCTACGATGCGGTGGAGCTTGCACCTTTCACGCTCGCGGAATCGGTGTTGGACATCAGCCAAACCGAGAGAGATCGCATCCGAAAAGCGGCGGATGCAGCGAAGATTGAAATCGCCGGACTTCACTGGCTGTTGGTCTCGCCAAAGGGGTTGCACGTCAATCACCCCGATGGAGCCATCCGCGAGAAAACACGGGACTATTTTTTCGCGCTGATTGCGTGTTGCGCCGATCTGGGTGGAAGATTATGGTCATCGGTTCGCCCAATGAACGCAACATACTGGATCCACTGACACCAGAGCAGGCGTGGAGTCTATGCACAGGAAACCTTCGCAGCGTGTGCCGAATTTGCTCAGGAGCAGGGATGTCATCTTGTGCATGGAACCGTTGACAAGCCAAAGCACAAATTTCATCAATACACCGGCGGCGGCGGTGGAGATGGTCAAAGCGGTGGATAACCCGAATTTCCAAATATCTTGATGTAACGAGTACAGCCGCCGAAAATTTGGACATGCCCGCAGTTCGCGTAATACGCCGAACACGTGGCACATTTTCACACCAACGACGATAACGGCTATCTCCCCGTTCCGGGTAATGGGATATCGCTATCATGAGGCATTGAGGAGGATCACATTACACCGGTTATCTTTCGACCGAAGGTCTTCAACTTTGAGCCGGATCCAGAGACAATTGCGCGTCGAAGCATCGAATTTTTGCAGCCGTTGGTTAGGTGAGAGTATCGCATCGGAATTTTCTTGACACCGAAACTATAATTACGATATGCTTTAGGTAATCTGGCGGCTAACTAGCAGCATGCCTAAGCCCTTAGACTTGAGTCCAACCCCGGTAATCTTGTTTGCTTCTTTTTGTAAAATATGGTATACTATAGATATTGAGCAGAACACCAAAATGCTATTATAATGCGTTCCCTGGCTCGCCGGTCGCGGCGTGAACAAACGCCGAGACATAAAACGCTTGTGGAGAGACAGTAAGACTCCGCTTTGGGAGCATATCTCGCCGAAGCAGGAATATAGCATCCCGATTTTATCGGGATTCAGTCTATCAAAAGAACCCCAACCCTTTAGGTTTGGGAGTAGGTCAGAGGTACTATGCAAACCCTGAACCGACAACCACAGTTTTCAATCGCATCTCATCATTGGCATTGGTGGCGTTGTGTTGAGGGGAGCAGTGTGCCTTGCTGAGATAAACTCTTTGGATTCATATCTAGAAACCGAAGCCGTAGGCATACGAACCCCGTTGTCTACGGCTTTTTTTATGCCTATTTTTGCTAAATGAGGAGAAAAATGGAAATTCTAAATCAACTCAAGACCGATCAGAACGGTTTAATTCCTGCCATTATACAGGATGACGAAAACAAAGAGGTCCTCATGGTTGGCTATATGAACCGCGAGGCAGTGCGGAAGACATTAGAATCAGGGCGTGTCTGCTTCTGGAGCCGCTCCCGCCAGGAATACTGGATCAAGGGGGAGACTTCAGGGCACACGCAAACCGTGCGAACGGTCACCTTTGATTGCGATGGTGATGCGCTGTTAATCAAAGTCGAACAGAAAGGCGGAGCGTGTCACACCGGCTATCGCTCCTGTTTCTTTCGGGAAGTCTCCCCCGATGGCAATTCCACGCACATTGTTGGTGATAAGGTTTTCGATCCAGATGCAGTATACTGATAGTTTTTAAGGAGACTTCCATGTATTACCCAAACTTAGAAGATTTTCGAGAGAAAGCGCAACACGGAAACTTGATTCCCGTTTACAAACAGATCCTTGCGGACATGGAAACACCTGTATCCGCGTTTTACAAGATTGGAGCGAGTGATTACTCATTTCTGTTGGAGAGTGTCGAGGGCGGTGAACACGTCGCTCGGTATTCGTTTCTCGGCAGTGACCCATCAATCCTACTTAGGAGCAGAGGTAACTTGGTCCGGATTGATGACCTCCGCACCGGGGAAACGGTTGAACTGGAAACCGAAGACCCGTTGGAGGTCCTTGAAGAGTTGATGACTCGCTACCAACCCGTTGAGGTCGAGGGATTGCCGCGGTTTCACGGTGGAGCGGTCGGCTACCTGAACTACGACATGGTGCGCTTCGTCGAGGATCTCCCCGATACCACCGAAGATGATCGAGAACTACCCGATTGCTTTTTCATGGTTACCGATACGCTTCTTGTGTTTGACCATGTGAACCATCAGATCAAGGTGGTCGCCAATGCCCATATCAACGGTGACGTCGACCAAGCCTACGAACATGCCCTTGATCAGATCGACGAACTCATCGCTAAACTCAAACAGCCGTTGTTGACGAATTATACCAATAAGCCAACTTCAAGTCCAAGCAGTGTGCCTGTCACCTCAAACTTTACGAAGGAAGATTACCATCAGGTTGTTCTTCGGGCAAAGGAATATATCGCCGCGGGAGACATCATTCAGGTTGTGCCGTCGCAACGCTTTAGCGTCCCGATATCGGTCGATACATTCGATGCGTATCGCGCTTTGCGCACCGTGAACCCCTCGCCCTATATGTATTACCTCAAGTTCGATGAGCTCCAGATTGCTGGTGCCTCACCTGAGATGATGGTGCGTGTTGAGGACGGTAGTTGCGGAGATGCGCCCAATCGCAGGCACCCGCCCGCGTGGAGCGACCCCGGCCGAAGATGAGGCATTGGCACAGAGACTCCTCGCCGATCCGAAGGAGCGGGCAGAGCACGTCATGCTCGTTGACCTTGGGCGCAACGATTTGGGGCGCGTCTGCGAATACCATACTGTGCGCGTGAGTGAGATGATGGTAATTGAACGTTACTCACATGTGATGCACATCGTCTCGCATGTTATCGGAGAATTGCGCGAGGGGCAGACCCCCTTCGATGTGATTCGTGCCTGCTTGCCCGCTGGGACGCTATCCGGTGCCCCCAAGATCCGGGCGATGGAGATTATTGATGAACTTGAACCGACGCGGCGGGGACCCTTACGGCGGAGCCGTCGGTTACTTCAGTTTCTCCGGCAGCGCGGATACAGCGATTACGATCCGCACGCTTGTCGTCAAAGATGGTATCGCCTACGTCCAAGCGGGCGGTGGCATCGTCGCAGACTCTGTGCCCGAAACGGAATATGAGGAAACGGTCAACAAGGCGCGGGCGGGGTTAAGAGCAATTGAACTCGCACAGGCTGGATTAGAGTAGATCGGTGACAGGAGGCAAACCGTGAGTGTGATACTCAACCAAGTCATCCCTTGGGGCAGATCGCTGCAAGAGTACACGCGGATGTTCAATCTCTCCGATGAGGAACTGAACTTATGTATCCTCGGTGTCGGTGATGGTCCCGCCAGTTTTAACAGCGAGATGAATGCCTTGGGACATACGGTTCTGTCAATTGATCCAATCTACTCGTTTTCAAGAGCACAGATCGAGGGGAGAATTGAAGAGAACTACGATACCCTTATCTCTCAAGTGGAGCGGAAGCTCTGACAACTTCGTCTGGGATTTCTTTTCAGATCCAGCACATTGTGGTCGCTTCCGCCTTGAGACCATGAGGAAGTTTTTGGAGGATTTTGAGGTGGGGAAGGTGCAAGGACGTTATCTGCCTGAGTCTCTACCTACACTCAGTTTACCGATTGTCAGTTCGATTTAGCACTCTGCTCGCATCTGCTCTTTTCTATATTCTGTTCAGCTATCTTTCGATTTTCATCGGGATTCTATACAAGAACTCTGTCGCGTTTCTCAAGAGGTACGGATTTTCCCGCTGCTGACGTTGAATTGCGAGAGATCGCCCTACGTTGCACCGATTCAATCACATTTTTCGGAAGCGGGATTTACGGTTGATATTTGCCGCGTACCTTATGAATTCCAGAAAGGCGGCAACGAGATGATGAGAATCCACAGAAATGGTTAGGAGAAGAACCATGATACTCATGATTGACAATTACGACTCATTCACCTACAACCTCGTACAATATCTCGGCGAGTTAGGAGCGAACCTTGTCGTCCATCGCAACGACAAAATCACGCTCGACCAGATCGAAGCCCTCGCACCTGAGAAGATTGTCATATCGCCGGGTCCCTGCACACCGCGGGAAGCAGGCATTTCCTGCGATCTGATCCGTCACTTTGCCGGGCGTGTCCCCCTTCTCGGCGTCTGCTTGGGGCATCAGTGTATCGGCGATGTCTTTGGCGGCGATGTCGTCCGCGCCGGACGGTTGATGCACGGCAAAACGTCAATGATTCCTACCACAACGGTGAACAGATTTTCGACGACCTCGAAAACCCGTTTGAGGCGACACGTTATCATTCCCTCATTGTGAAAAAGGAGACGTTGCCGGATTGCTTTGAACTCACTGCATGGACAGACCAAGACGAAATTATGGGGCTTCGGCACAAAGGACTATCCGATCTGGGGGGTGCAGTTCCACCCGGAATCGATCTTGACCGTTGAGGGGAAAAAAACTATTAAAGAATTTCCTGAACGGGTAGAGGGGCAATCGTTTCTCCCTACTTGGGTTGCTTAGTAAATCTGTCGGTCCATGTCAAAAGAAAGTGCAGGGCAGTTTAGCGAAACCGAGTTTTTCCGGAAAAACTCGGTTTCTTTGCACTATTTCTTAACATGAGCGAATCTGTTTACTGAGCGAGTCCCTCGTAAATATCCTGAAACTGCTCTAACGCCGCCGCCAGATTCGCGGCGATATCCTCTGCCAATTCATCAGGTTCCGGCAGATTCTCGGTATCCTCAAGGCTTTCGTCTCGCAGCAGAACATATCAAGGCTGACCTTGTCTCGCTGCATCAGTCATCATAGGAGAAAGACTTAAACCGCTCGGTCTCTTTCCGATCGTGGCGGTCGTCGGGATTGTAACAGGTGGTGAAATCGTGAAGGTCGCTGTAGCGCATCTGTTTCGTTTTCAGCGTGAATCGCTGGTTGGTCGTAGGTCGTAAATCCACAGTTTCTCTGTCCACGGGTTTCGCTGGCGGGTCTGCGATCGAAGAACAGCACATTTGCCTTGACACCTTGCGCGTAAAAGATGCCCGTTGGGAGTCGGAGCAGCGTATGGACATCGCACTCGTGTAGCAGTTTCTTACGAACGGTTCCCCGCGCCCCCTTCAAACAGGACGTTATCCGGCACGACAACCGCCGCCCTGCCGTTGATTTCCAGAATCGTTTGACGTGCTGCAGGAAGTTAAGCTGCTTGTTGGAGGTAGTCGCCCAAAAATCCTCCCGCTCATAGGTGAGCGCGTTTTTCCCGCCCTCCCCTTTTTCATCCACAATCGTGATGCTACTCTTCTTGCCAAAGTGCGGATTCGTCAACACCATGTCAAAATGCTGACCCGTATCCGAAATCAGACTATCCCCTGTTTCCACAGGACTCTTGTCTCCGCCGATACCGTGAAGGTGTAAGTTCATCACGCAGAGCCTCACCACACTGTCCACGAGGTCCACGCCGTGAAAGGTCCCGTCTTTGAGAAACTGCTTCTGTTCTCTGTCAAGCTGGGCACTCTTACTTGCCAGATAGTCATGGGCTGCGAGAAAAAAGCCACCGGTGCCGCACGCGGGATCACAGATGGTTTGCATCGGTTCCGGTCTCATCACTTCCACGATTGCCTGAATCAGGGGCCGGGGTGTGAAGTATTGGCCCGCGCCGCTTTTGATATCTTCTGCGTTTTTCTGCAACAACCCTTCGTAGATATCCCCCTTCACATCAATGTCCAACCCGCTCCATGTTTCATCGTTGATCAGTTGAATGAGTCGCTTGAGTTAGCGGATCTTGAATCCTGTTTTGGGATTTTCTGAAGATCACACCTAGCGTACCGCTCTCCAACGCCAACGTGTCTGAGGAGACGCCTAGGGGCGGGGGTCCGGGGGGTTGGGAGTCTTGCCCCGGCCATGGATAGGTATGAGGTAAGGTGATATTCAACTAGGGCAGCCAACCGTCTGTTAAAATGCTTTAACCAGTCATTATAGGCCCCAAGGGGACAACGGGAATCATTGTTGAAAGGCGTGTTGTTAGCTCGTCCGCCATCTCAGAAAAGAAGATAGGTCAAAATGTTCCACCTGGCGCCGTAGCTGATCCCATCATCACGAAGGACGTCTTACAAATTCCATAGTGTTGGTACAGGGTGATGAATCGTTTGCATGGTCGAGAGGTTCTACTATAGTGGATTCGGTGGTGGTTGATGATTATCAAACAGTAAATGTAAGGCTAAATACTCCAATTAGTGGCACAATTTACATCAATTTTCAGGGATGAGCTTGGCCCTTGTAGGTATTCGATAGTGGTGTGCTATGGACTTCGCTGGTTGTTGTGAATCTAGGCACGAATAAAGGACTATGTCAGGCTTGCTTGTCAGCAATGTTCGCAATAGCATCAAAAGCGCTATCATGTAAAAGCGTGCGCTTGTTTAACTTCCCATGAAAATTGAGTCCTGATGGAAGCGTGTGACTCTGAGCCTTGTCAATTTTTCAGGGATGAGCATCTGCGTTTGGCCTAAGATTTAAATCGGCGAAAAAGAGAAAAGATTGTTTAATATATTGAAAATTGTCCTAAATCATGAGTACAGGGGGTGGTCAGGCATGCGTGTGAAGTTGGATTAAGATAATTAGCCTATTAGTGCCAAGCACGTTATGGAATAGAATAGGAAACGGTCAATGCCACCTGGCAGGTTAAGTGTGACCGATTCAAACGTGGAACCATTGGTGCTAAACCAATCTAGGACGTGTGGTCCTTATACCTATGGGAGAATGTCCGTCGGGTCAGTTGTTGTAGCGCACGAACATCTCCGATCTAAGACTCAGGTCTTTTATACTGGAACACCAGGCTCCGAATACTTTCTGTTGCAAACGCTTTGCTTCCTGCGTAA
>CASHTH010002194.1:0-18238 GCA_030341885.1 Geodia barretti
GCATTGACCAGCCTGGCTTCAATCTCTTCCAGGCTCTCGACCTCGAATCCGATGTGATGGATACCTTCCCAATCCTTGCCCCGCTCACCGGCTACGTCGTCGTTCTGGAAATCCAGGATGGCCATGTTGACGTTGCCGTCGCTGAGCATATATCCATTTTGTTTTGTGTGTTTCCTCTTGTTCCAGCTTTGCTACTGGGCGGAGGGGCCGAACACTTCTGGAGTAAAATTGTCTGTCTTTTCGTTGGCCATTGTTGGTGGCGTTGCATTATGTGGTAACTGGGGCATAATTCTCCTCCCATTTCCTGTATCGGTTATTACCATTCAAGATACCACTTTTGCCAATTTGCCGCTACCCCGCACAGCAAACTTCAACTGGTGGGGTTGGTGGTTGGAACCCCAATTCTCCGCAAGTCTGTCGTTTTCTTAACGTCGATTGTCGATGTAAAGTGGGTTCTGACCGATTATATCATTACTGTGCCTTATAAGACTGGATACGTCTGGGGGCTAGCGCGAAATCCGGCCAATGCTTTTCGGCCGACTCTTATGAACAAGTCCGCTCCCTCTCGACGGGGGAAATCATGTTTTCTGCCGCCACTCCTGTTTCGGCTATCTGGAGGCAGAGGATCAGTGGGCGGAAATGAACGGGAATGGCAGGGAAAGTGGATGTTTTTTTTGCCACTCTGTTCTTTTTTTTGCCGCCGCCCAGTCTCGCCCTGGCAAGGCCTTGCGCTTCAATTGCCAGTGACCGGAGCCGAAGACCTGCCGCTATACCATAGGCCGGGCGTGCCGTGTTAGAATGGCCGAAAGCAGACTGAAAAAAATGTCCGTCAGTTTTGTGGCGCAGTACAAAGTGGTGGGAGGATACAGCATGGGAGGCGCAACTAACGGGCACTCGCAACTAATTAGTTTGGGTTCTGGACCCTTTCCATCGTGTCGGGGAGAATCCTACCCTGGCCCTGGAACGGGACCTGGAACTCCTGCAGTGGCTGGATACTTTGGGCTTTGACGAGGCATACATTGGCGAACACCATTCAGCCGGATGGGAGACCATCGCCTCTCCCGAGGTCTTCATCGCCACTGCCGCCGAGCGGACCCGCAATATCCGGCTGGGCACCGTTGTTTAGTGTATCTAGCTCGTGTACCATGTCTCTATCTTATCGCCGCCTGATGGTTGCCATAGTCAGCATGGTTCTGCTGGACCACCTGACCCGCGGTCGCGTTATCCTGGGTGTTGGCCCGGGCGCCCTCGCTTCCGACGCCCTCATGCTGGGCATTGACGCCTCTCGCCAGCGGGAGATGATGGACGAATGTGCCCCTGGGCATACATCTGAACGCCGTCAACGCGATCCGAGCCTCTGACGTACAAGAGCGACTGGTTCGAGTTGAATGAAGCAGTCCTGCAACTGCGCCCCTACCAGCAGCCCCATCTGCCCGTCGCCGTCGCGTCGGTGCAGTCGCCGGCGGGTGTTACCTTGGCCGGTAAGCACGGCGCGGCTGTCCTCTCCATGAGCATCCCCCGTGATACCGTCCGGTCCACCAGCCTCAAGGAACTGTGGTCCATTGCCGAAGATTCGGCGGCGGAACACGGCAAGGAGGTCCACCGTGAAGACTGGGGTCTGGTCGTGGGCCTGCACCTGGCCGAAAGCAAGAAGGAAGCCTTCAAAGACATCCGGGTGGGCAGTGGTCGATTGGTGACCGAATACTTTGGCAACACCCTTGGCAACGAGGTGCCGAACGTCCCCCAGGACGAGATTGTTGACTTCATGGTGGAACACAACCAGTGGATCGTCGGGACACCGGACGACTGCATCGCTGGGATTGAGCGGCTGCAGGAAATCAGCGGCGGCTTTGGCAGCTTCATGATACGGGTGGAAGACTGGGCACCCCGTGAGAAGATCATGCGCAGCTACGAACTGCTGGCCCGCTACGTGATGCCCCACTTCCAGGGCAGCCTGGTGGGTATCCAGACCTCCAACCAGTGGGCCGCTCAGCGCAAGGATGCCCTGCAGGCAAACCGGGTAGCCGGCTTGCAGCGCGCCACCGACTCCTACTACGCCAACCGCGAATAATAGACGCCGGGGTTTTGAGGGAAACCACTATGAGAAAGACAAAAATCATCGCAACCATAGGCCCGGTTTCCCGGGACCCGGAAACGCTGGAAAAGTTGATCCTGGCCGGCATGGACTGTGCCAGGCTCAATTTCTCCCACGGCACTTTTCCGGAACACGAAGAAGTGATCCGCGACGTGCGGCGGTTGTCTGAAAAGCATGGCAGGCAGGTCGCCATTCTTCAGGACCTGGGTGGCGTAAAGCTGCGCCTGGGCAACATGGACCACGTTCTCAACCTCAACCACGGCGACGAATATCTGCTGACGGCGGATGAGGCCTCCGACGACCCCTCTATTATCCCCTTCCCCGAACCGGGAGTGCTGCGGAACCTGCGCGAAAACAACCTGGTCTTCATTTCCGATGGTATCGTATGCCTGGAAGTGCTGGAAACCAATGGCCTCCAGGTCAGGACACGGGTACGGAACGGGGGCACTATTTCGTCTTACAAAGGGGTCAATCTCCCCGGCGTTTCCATAGACATGCCGGTATTGACCGATGATGACAAGGCAGCCCTCCGGTTTGGCGTGGAGCAGAAGGTGGACTGGGTTGCCGTCTCCTTCGTGCGTACCGGCCACGACGTCCGGGAAGCCAAGGCTTTCCTGCAGAGTATTGGCAGCCAGGCGCCGGTTATGGCCAAGCTCGAGCGAAGTGAAGGGATCGACAACCTGGACGAAATCCTGCAGGAAGTAGATGGAGTGATGGTGGCCCGCGGCGACCTCGGTGTGGAAATCCCTATGGAACGGGTGCCCCTGGTGCAGAAGGAGATTGTCCGCAAGGCCAACGAAGCGGCCAAGTCTTCCTGCATCGCCACCCAGATGCTGCGGTCAATGGTAGTGTCGCCTACCCCGACTCGCGCCGAAGTCTCCGACATCTGCAATGCGGTGCTGGACGGCTGCGATTTGATCTTGCTGTCCGACGAAATTGCCGTGGGAGCCTACCCTGTCGAAGCGGTTCAGGTGGCTGATACTGCTATCCGCGAGGCTGAGAAAATTTACCCCTACTATAAGGATTTCCGGTCGCGGGATCGCACTCAGGCCATCGCCGCCGGGGCTAGCAGTTTGGCCAGGGAGTTGCATTCCAAGCCCATCGTTGTAACCAGCACCGGTCGGGCCGCTTACGAGGTGTCTCGCTATCGGCCTGAGGGCGACATAATCGTTTTCGCCCATGATGAAGAGACTTTGAGAAGATTGTGCCTTGGTTGGGGACTCCAGCCCAGCGGTGTAATTCCGCCGGAGCAGGACATTTCCAGGCTGGTAGCGATGTTGATCGGCCGCGCCATGTCCACCGGCCTAGTCAACGAGTCAGACGTTGTGACAATAGTCCACGGAAGCCTCACCGGCGTCTCTGGCACCACTAACACCATCCAGGTGCTCGACGTTCAAGAATATTTGTCCCGCTACTCGGACCTGGTCGAGGCGGCGGCAGGGGCTTAGCCCGAGAGTGGTAAGGCAGAATCGAAAGCTCTAAGTATCAAAATGATCAGGGGCGCCGAATCCGGCGCCCCTTCTTACTTGTCGCAAACCATAGGAGTGTATCTAACTGGTCGGCATAGACTTCGGCAACTTGCTGCTACCCACCAGATACTGGTCAACGCCCCGGGCTACTTCGCGGCCTTCGGCGATGGCCCAGACTACCAGGGATTGGCCCCGAGCCATGTCGCCGCCAGCGAATACGCCGGGAATGTTGGTCATCTTATTCTCGTCTACTTTGACGTTGCCCCTTGGGTCAAGTTCCACACCCAGGTCGGTCAGCATACCCTCATGCTCCGGGTGCAGGAAACCCATCGCCAGCAAGACCAGGTCAGTTTCAACTTCCATCTCGCTGCCGGGCACTTCGTTCATGTTAAAGCGGCCATCCTCGCCTGCGGTCCACTCAACGCGGACGGCATGGAGCTTTTTCACCTGTCCGTCGCCGCCGGAGAACGACTTGGTGAGGACGTTGTAGTCGCGAATTCCACCCTCTTCATGGGCCGCTGACGAGCGGAGGATCATGGGCCACTGGGGCCAAGGATTGTTGGCAGGCCGCTCATCTGGCGGTTCAGGGAGCAACTCGAACTGGTAAACGACCTCCGCACCCTGTCGGTGGGCTGTGCCCAGGCAGTCAGCGCCAGTGTCGCCACCGCCCAGAATGACTACGCGCTTGCCTTCTGCGGAAATGTGTGAGGTTGGATCTATTTCTTCGCCGGCCAGCAGCTTGTTCTGCTGGGGCAGATAATCCATTGCCAGATGTATACCATCCAGCTCCCGTCCTGGCACCGGCAGGTCCCGGGCATGGGTGGAGCCGCCGGTCAGGCAAACGGCGTCGTACTCTTCCAGCAAGTCCTTGACCGGATAGTCGACCCCGACGTTAACGCCAGTCCGAAACTCGATTCCTTCGTCGGCCATCAATTGTACGCGGCGGTTGACCACGTGCTTGTCGAGTTTGAAGTCGGGGATGCCCAGCATCAGCAGACCGCCAATATAATCGGCCCGTTCAAGAACCGTGACCCAGTGTCCGGCTCTGTTGATCTGTTGGGCGGCGGCCAGACCGGCCGGCCCCGAACCAACCACCGCAACCCTCTTGCCGGTGCGGTGCTCCGGCGGCTGCGGGGTTATCCAACCTTCTTTGTAGCCCCGGTCCGAGATTTCTTTTTCGATGTACTCGATGGTAACCGGGTCGGTGTTAATGCTCAGCACACAGGAAGCTTCGCATGGAGCGGGGCAAATCCGCCCGGTAAACTCCGGAAAATTATTGGTGCTAAGGAGAACGTGCAGGGCCCTTTTCCACTCCCCCTGGTAGACGTGGTGGTTGAATTCCGGTATCACATTGCCCAGCGGGCAACCCATGTGGCAGAAGGGAACGGCGCAATCCATGCAACGGGAACCCTGCTCCCGGGCCGCCGACTCCGGCCAGTCCAGGTAAAGTTCCTGATAGTCCCCTCTTCGTTCGGCAACAGGGCGCCGTTCGGGTGGCTGGCGCCCGGAATCCATGAATCCGGTAGGTTTACCCATTAATAGCTACTTCCAGTTCTGCGGCTTTCTTACGTTCTTCAAGTACCCGGCGATAGTCCCGAGGCATGACCTTCTTGAACTTGGTCAGTGACCGGTCCCAGTCAGACAGGACCTGGCTTGCCGGAGTGCTGCCGGTGTTTTCAAGGTGGGCTTCAATTAAATGGCGGAGCAGGACGATGTCCTCAGACTCTGCAACATCTTCGAGGTCGGCCATACCGTCGTTGAAGTGGTTGGCGAAATCGCCGCTTGCGTCGTATACGAAGGCTACGCCGCCGCTCATGCCCGCGGCAAAGTTGCGGCCGGTGGGACCAAGGATCACGGCTACGCCACCGGTCATATACTCGCAGCCGTGGTCGCCGATGCCCTCAATTACTGCCTGCACTCCGCTGTTGCGGACACAGAACCGCTCGCCACCCATGCCGCGTATAAAGGCCTGTCCGCCGGTGGCGCCGTAGAGCGCGACGTTTCCGATGATGATGTTATCTTCGGGCACAAAGTCTGAGCCCGGCGGGGGTACGACGACAATCTTGCCGCCGTTCATGCCCTTCCCCATATAGTCGTTGGTATCGCCGGCCAGCCGGATGTCTACGCCCTTGGCCAGAAACGCGCCAAAGCTCTGCCCTGCCGAACCGGTCAGGTTAATCTTGACGGTTCCTGAAGGGAGGCCGTCCTCGCCGTACTTCTTGGCAATCCGTCCGCTAAGCATGGCCCCGACGGTGCGATTCGAGTTTCGGATGGGCAGGTCGATTGTAACTGCCTCCCCTAGGTCAATTGCCGGAGTGGCCTGCTTAATCAATTGGTGGTCCAGGGCGAGTTCCAGTCCGTGGTCCTGCACGTCGCATTGATAAATCGTTACTTCGTCACACTTTGGGTGCCGGTAAAGCAGCTTATCGAAGTCAAGGCCCCTGGCTTTCCACTGTTGAACGTCGGTATTGGCTTCCAGGATTTCCACGCGCCCTATCATATCCTCGACAGTACGGAAACCTAGCTGGGCCATAATTTCCCGCAACTCTTCGGCTACGAAAAAGAAGTAATTGATAACGTACTCGGGCTTTCCGGCGAACCGCTTGCGCAACTCAGGATCCTGGGTAGCAATGCCTACCGAGCAGGTATTCAGGTGGCACTTGCGCAGCATGATACAGCCGCTGACAATCAGGGGTGCGGTGGCAAAACCGATCTCATCTGCGCCGAGCAGGAAGGCTATGGCGGCGTCGCGGCCGGTTTTAAGCTGGCCGTCGGTCTGCACTACTATGCGGCTGCGCAAGTCGTTAGCCACCAGCACCTGTTGGGTTTCGGCCAGTCCAAGCTCCCAGGGAAGCCCCGCGTGCTTGATGGAAGACTCGGGGGACGCCCCAGTCCCACCGTCGTGGCCGCTGATCAATACTACATCGCCGTGGCCCTTTGACACACCGGCGGCGATAGTACCTACGCCGACCTCAGCTACCAGCTTTACGTGGATGCGAGACTCTGGGTTGATGTTCTTCAAATCGTGGATTAGTTGCGCCAGGTCCTCGATGGAATAAATGTCGTGATGTGGTGGCGGCGAGATCAACTCGACCCCTGGCATAGTGTTCCGTACCCAGCCGATTACCTCGTCCACTTTGTGGCCGGGCAGCTGTCCACCTTCGCCCGGCTTGGAGCCCTGAGCCATCTTTATCTGCAGATCCGTGGCGTTGACCAGATAATTAGGAGTGACGCCAAAACGTCCCCGAGGCCACCTGCTTGATGGCGCTATTGCGTGAATCCCCGTTTTCGTCCGGCATGTAGCGATGATAGTCCTCACCGCCCTCGCCAGTATTGCTGCGAGCGCCGATACGGTTCATGGCGATAGCCATGGTTTCGTGTGCTTCTTTGCTGATGGATCCGAAGGAAGCCGCCCCGGTGGCGAACCTCTTGACTATGTCCCTGGCAGGCTCCACCTCGTCCAAGGGCACCGATTCCCGATCCGACTTAAACTCCAGCAGGCCGCGCAGGGTGGCCAACTGTGTGCTCTGGTCGTTAACGGCCCGGCTAAACTCCTGGTAAGAATCCCAGCTATTGGCCTTAGTGGCGTACTGCAGCTTGGCGATGGTGTCCGGATTCCACTGGTGAACCTCGCCGTGGCGCCGCCATTGGTACGTCCCACCCGGATCCAGATCAAGCGTTGCGTCAATCTCCTGTTCAGGGAATGCAAACCGGTGGCGGTTCAGCTGTTCCTCTTCAACCACCCCTAAGCCAATTCCCTCGACACGGGAAGGGGTCCAGGTGAAATACCGATCGATGAAATCCTGGTTCAGGCCCACCGCCTCAAATATCTGGGCGCCTCGGTAGCTCTGCACCGTGGAAATGCCCATCTTGGACATTACCTTGAGCAGGCCCTTCTCGTTGGCCTTTATGTAGTTCTTGACAGCGTAGTCGGGCTTGGTGCCGTTTAATTCGCCCCGCTCGGCCAGATCCCGGGTCGTGGCCAGGGCAAGGTAGGGGTTGATGGCGCCGGCGCCATAACCCAAAAGCAGGCAGAAATGGTGTACCTCACGGGGTTCACCAGACTCGACAACCAATCCCACCCTGGTGCGGGTGCCTTCGCGAATCAGATGGTGATGAACAGCGGAAGTGGCCAGCAAACTGGGGATGGGCGCGCTTTTCTCATTAACTCCCCGGTCCGACAGAACGATTATGCTGTAACCGTCGCTAATAGCCTGTGAAGCCTTGTTGCAAAGCCGGTCCAAGGCTTCCTTCAGGGAACCTTCTCCCTGAGCGTTGAACAAGGTGGAAAGAGTAGTGGCCCGGACATCGCCAACATTGACGTCGCGAATCTTGGCCAGTTCTTCGTCGGTGATAATGGGCGTCTTGAGCTTCAGTTGGTGGCAATGGAGCGGAGGGGGTCTCTTCAAAAAGGTTCCGCTCGCGACCGATGAAGGACTCCTGGGAAGTTACAAGCTCCTCCCTGATGGCATCCAGAGGCGGGTTTGTTACCTGGGCGAACAACTGTTTGAAATAGTTGAAAAGAGGCTGACTCTTCTCTGATAGTACCGCCAGCGGTGCATCGTTACCCATGGAACCCACCGCCTCGTAGGCGGTGGAGGCCATTGGAATGGTCAACATGCGGAGTTCTTCAAGGGTGTAGCCGAAAGCCCGTTGCTGCTGGACCAGTTCACTACCCTGCAACGGGGAGGCCGGTTCAGCCTCTGCCAGATCTTCCAGCGAAACCTTGTTCTCGGCCAGCCATTCACCATAGGGATGACGGCGGGACAAGTCGTGCTTCAGCTCTTCGTCCCCGATGATTCGTCCTTCATCCAGGCTTACCAGGAACATGCGGCCGGGCTGGAGGCGGCCCCGCTGCCGGATATTCTCGCCAGGGATATCCAGCACACCGGTCTCGGAAGCCATGACCAGCTTATCGTCCTTGGTCACGGTGTAACGGAAGGGGCGCAGACCGTTGCGGTCCAGGACGGCGCAGATGTCTTTGCCGTTGGCGGCCACAATCATTGCCGGGCCGTCCCATGGCTCCATCAGGCATGAGTGATATTCGTAAAAGTCCTTTTTCTCCTGCGGCATCGACTCGTGCTGTTCCCAAGCCTCGGGAATCATCATCAGCATCGAGTGGTCGAGGCTCCGGCCGGTTATCAGAAGCAATTCCAGGGCGTTGTCGAAACCGGCTGTATCGCTGGCCCGGGGGGTCATTATCGGGGTAATCTTCTCCATATCGGCCCCAAACATCGGGGACTCGAACTGGGACTCGCGGGCGTACATCCAGTTCGAGTTGCCGCGGAGGGTGTTAATCTCCCCGTTGTGGGCCAGGTACCGGTAGGGGTGCGCCAGCTTCCAGTGGCCCAGCGTGTTGGTGCTGAAGCGGGAATGGACCAGCGCAAAGGCGCTGACCAGCGATTCGTCTTTCAGGTCCAGGTAGAAGTCGGCCACCTGGTGGGCCATAAGCAGCCCCTTATAAACCATGGTGCTGTTGGAAAGGCTGCAAATATAAAAGTAGTCGGCGTCATCGTCGCTGAGGCCACAGTCGGGCAATGACCTTTCTATGACCTTGCGCAGGGTGTACAGCTTGCGCTGGAGATGATCAGGATCGGTGGTCTCGGCGCCTCCGCTGACAAATACCTGGCGTATGGCAGGCTGGACAGCGCGGGCGTCACGGCCCAGATTGTCCGGATCTACGGGCACCTCACGCCATCCCAGCAGATTGAGACCTTCAGCTGCGATGGACCGGTTTATCAGGTCCTCGCACTTGACCTGGGCTTCAGGGTCCGGTGGCAAAAACACCATGCCGACCCCGTAGGCACCCAGATCGGGCAGGTCGATGCCCAGGCTTGGGCAGATCTCTTGAAAGAAGGTGTGCGGCATCTGCATCAGAATGCCTGCGCCATCGCCGGTCTCCGGGTCGCAACCGCAGGCGCCCCGGTGTCCCAGGTTGACCAGAACCTGCAAGGATTCCGTGATTATCTGGTGGGACTGGCCGCCCTTGATGTTGGCGACGACGCCCACTCCACAACTGTCATGTTCAAAGTGGGGAGAATATAGCCCGTGTTCGGCTAGTTCTCTTAACGGGTTCATAGACAAAACCCCCGCTCAAGAGCTAATGGGTGTCAGCTAAGGGTTTGAAGCCTCAAACTTCGAGGAAGCAAGCCGTCTCAAAGTACCACTAACTGAATTACCGGGCCATAGCCCGGCGATTTGTTAAATATATCACAATATAAAGGGTATGGAAACACGCATTATACACGCCGGGGTATAGGTGGTATAGCCCGCAAGGTAAATGTCTGGTTAACGGCATTGCAACGCACTTTATGGAAATTGCCAGGCTGCGTTGGAAGGGAAATGAGCGTTGGCAGCAGGGCTCTTCCCGTTTAACCACCATAGGCTCTGTGCTATACTACAAGTGTGATTGGGGACGCGCGGGTTCGACAGGAGCGTCCTGTGGCAGATCGCAAGCCGAGGTGCCATCGCCCTCGGTAATCAGGTGGCAAACGCTTAACTGGCGAACGTGAATTCGCTCTAGCCGCCTAGTAGCGGCTAGCGTCCGCTCTCTGTTACTCCCGGATGCGGAGAAGCGGGCGCCATTAGGCCGGGATGCGGTTACCGAGACGCCGATAGAGGTAGCCTAAGACTTATCGGCTGGCCCTCCGGAAATTTTGTCGGCGGAAGTTCCAGAGGACGAGACTCAAAGCGTCGGACAAGCTTGTAGCATATCTAGCTTAGGGGCCTTTTGGACGGGGAGTTCGACTCTCCCCCGTCTCCACCAACTCTCCATTAAGACACTATGGTTGTGGCGTCCCAGCAAGGGGCGCCATTTTTATTTCGCCATTGTCTCAATACCCACACTCTAACCCGGTTCAAGCCAGCGCCGGGCGAACTTCCCGGCTTCCGTCGGTAGGCACCTCCCTGCCTCCCCAAGCTGGACCCCTTGTACCGGCCACATCGACGCGACCCTTCAAGGCGACCTTGGCATGTACTTTGCGCAGAGCGCTGCCGTCCAGCTCGTCTTAGGGTGGAATGAGACGCTTCGACTGATCAAGGATATGACGTTGTCGCGGCTCCAGATAGGAGAGAATCGCCAAACTTCCAAAACTCTTCCGAAACCGGTAAAATAGGTGATGGTCAGAACCAACCCCGGGTATTGTCACCGTCAGAGCCCGGGGCATGCTGGGTGATAACCGATTACCCTCCCTCTGGCACATTACAGAAGCATCCCGGGGCAACCCCGAAATTTATCCTGCGGTCCCGCCTGCACTAGGAGTTTTCCAGACATATGCCGGATATCACCAACGTCGTCCCCGCCCCCCTCACAACCCAAGCATTGACGCCTTCAGACCCGGTAGCCGACTTCGCTGAACTACCCCGCCGAATTCAGGAGCAAGGGCTCTTGGACAGGCAGCTCCGTTACTACATCTTCAAGATGGTGTCCACGCTGGCCATGCTCATCCTGAGCATCACCATTTTGTTAGTAGTGGAAAATTTCTGGTTCCAAATAGCGAACGCTGTGTTCCTGGCCTTTGTGTTCGGGCAAATTGGTTACATCGGCCATGACGCCGGACACTTGGGAGTCTGCCGTTCGGTCCGGGGAAACCCGGCTAATCGGCTATGGCGTAAGTTTTCTGCTAAGCATGAGCCAGTCCTGGTGGCTTAGGCAGCACAACCAGCACCACCGCACTCCAAATGACCTTGACGATGACCCTCACACCCTTATTCCAGTACTGGCCTTCTCGGAGGAGAAAGCCATCCGCATGAGGGGTGTCCTGAAGTTTATGGCGGCCTATCAGGCGTTTTACTTCGTGCCGATTCTGACGTTCGAGTGCCTGAGCCTTCGGTTTTCCAGTGCCCAGTACCTGATTGGCACCCGCAGCGCCAAAACCTACCTGCCGGAATTGGTGTTGATGGCTGTGCACCTTGCGCTATACTTCGCTCTGCTTCTCTATGCGCTCTCTCCCTGGCAGGCGGTGGTCTTCGCCTTGGTCCATCAGGGCCTGTTCGGCCTGTACTACGGGTTGGTATTCGCTCCGAATCATAAGGGGATGCTAATCCTTGACAAGGACAATCCCCTGGATTTCGTACGTACGCAGGTGCTCACCACCCGGAATGTCAAGCCCAACTTTCTGGTCGATTTCTTGTTCGGTGGGCTGAACTACCAGATTGAGCACCACCTGTTCACTATGATGCCCAGGAATAAGTTGGGAAAGGCGCGGCCCATAGTAATGGAATTCTGCCAACAGCGGGGCAATTCCCTATTACGAGACCGGCACCCTGAGATCCTACCGGGAAATTCTCAGCCACATGCACCAGGTTTCGTCCATACTCAGGAATGGCTCGAAACCTCCGGCCATTAAATCCGGCGTAACCGCCACTGGGTAGAATTGATTAACGATCACGCTAAAAAGGCCGATTCCCTTAATCGGCCCTTTTAGCGTACAGAGGACTTAAACTGCACCGCACGGTTGCTTGCTCACTCTGGGACTCTTCCTACCCTCTTCTCAAGTATCGTAGCCTTACTTTCCCCTCTGACTCCTTTGTCGTTTTTCCGGTGGGACGGTTTTCCTGTATAACAACGTATTGCCCGGGGAAATAGCCTCCATGTCCGGGGCTTTCGCACAACACTTCACTTCGACAGTTACAACCTATGTTGTGAGACAGGTGTTCAAACATCTGCCCCGCCTACCCAATGTCGCCTTGCTTGGTTACTTTTGATCGACCCCGACCGCTCCAGGCAGTCCGATGGAAAGACGGTACTTGCTTACCTCACGGCCCTCGCCCTCAGGTGGCTGTATCCCCAGGTAGCCCAGGCCTCCCGCGCGCCCTATTCCGCCTTCCTCCAGGCAGTTTTTGACCCGGCCATCGGGGCCATGCCCAATGGCTGGTTCGTGTACCTGCTGACCGAAGACCTGGCGATGACTGACCACTTCATGAAGGCCACCTTCCGGCTTCAAGAAGGCATTACTATCCACAACGGCGAACCGGTTACCGCCGAGGACGTCAAGTTTTCCTAGGAAAACTACAGCGGCGCCAATGCCGACATATGCCAGGATAAGACAGAGCGCATGGAGATTGTGGATGAGCGTACAAGCACTTTCTATTTCAAGGAGTGGTTCATTGACTTCCTGGAATTGTACGGTTCCGAAGCCTCCGGAGCCAGCTTCATCGTGCCCACCCATCGCCCAGGCGGCGGAGAACATGGGAATCAGTGAACGGCATACCAAGGGGCTTCTGTCTGCCTACCGCAGGTATGACCCCATGGCGCTGGCTCACGGGAACCGGGGACTGAGGCCCCACAACGCCGTTGCCGAAGCCGCCGCGGCCGCCGTGGCTGCCGTGGCTGCCGTAGTGAAACTGGCTGGCAACCACTACACTGGCGCCAACCACATCCACCTCACCGAGCTTTTGCGGGAGCGGGGGGGCATAGACCTGAGCCGTCCCACGGTGCGTCGCATCCTGGTCAAGGTCGGCATGGGAAGCCCCCGCAGTCGCCGATCGCAGCAGCATCGGTTCTGCCGGCGGCACATGCCTCAGGAAGGGATGCTTATTCAGGGTTGACTGAAGCCCACTTGTCTCTTCGGGCCGGCGGGCGGCAGGAAGCGCGATATGTTTCTGTTGCCACGCCAAAAGCAAGACCGCCGGGCTACCTTAATGGACGGTAGCCCGGCGGTCAGAGTTCACCACTTCTGGCTGAGTGACTTTTACCGCGACACAAACTCAAACTGCTCGAACTGGCCGTGGACTATGGGGTCCGGGTCCAGGCCTAGCCAGCGGTTGAGGACAGTGGCGTAAGTGGAGCGGAAGTCGTTGGTGTACGCCAAGTCGCCCTCGGACAGATCGGCTTCGAGGAGAGAGGGGTATTCGCCGTACTGCCCGCCCTGAATCGAACCGCCCAGGACAAAGGCCACGCCGCCGGAACCGTGGTCGCAGCCGGTGCCGTTGTCGCGGACCCTCCGGCCAAACTCCGACCAGACCAGGATCAGCGTGTCTTGCCACAACCCCTGTTCCTTCAGGTCGTCGGTAAAGTCGCCTATGGCGCCGGAGACGTCCTGCCACAGCTTGGCGTGGGTTTGAAGTTCGTTGCTGTGGGTATCGAAACTGCCGTGCTGGGCGTACAAGACACGGGTTCCCAGGCCGGCGCTCATAACTTGGGCCGCTCCCTTCAGGCTGTTGGAGATGGGAGTATCGGCATACTCCACGCTGGAGGCGTATTGTTCCGGTGCGGTGCGCAGTATGTCCGCACCCATAAGGGCCTGCGCTCCGTTCTCGCTCAGGGCCTGTGCCACCATGTCCCGACCACCTTCAGGCCCATACATCCGACCCAGGGCATCCAGGGCATGGAGGCGCACGTTTTCGTCGTCAATGTCGGGCAGCAGGCCGTAGGTCTCCAGGTTGCCCACCGAGGCCACTGGAACACCTTTGCAAACGAAGGCTCGAGGAAGCCCCCGGCCAAAGTTCACTCCCGTAAGGACGTTTTCGCCTTTGGCGTCCAAGTCACGAATTGCGGCGCCCAGCCAGCCCTGGCTGCCAATGGTCTCGGGCTCGGCAGTGTACCAGATGTCCCGGGACCGAAAGTGGGAGCGGTTGGGTTTCGGGTAGCCAATGCCCTTGATGACGGCGACTTCGCCCCGGTCCCAAAGGGATTTTACCTCGCGCATATTGGGGTTGAAGCCCAAATCTGCATCTATGGGCAGCACGTCTTGTTGGGCGATGCCGATGCCCGGCCGATTGTCATAGTAGAGGCCGTTGCTGTAGGGAACCAAGGTATTCAGCCCGTCGTTACCTCCGACCAACTCGATTACCACGAGGGTTCGGTCCTTTTTAGTTGATACCATGGCCTTGCTCCTTGTTCTTAAGATTCGCGCACTGTCCCCAGGACAGGGAAGAGGTGGGGACCGGTCTATTTAACCCGGCGGTAAACCTGAATCCGGTGCCGGTTAGTTTCGGTTACGTAGAGGTATCCCCTGCTATCCAGCCTGACCGAAGAGGGGCACCAGAAATATTTTTCAATGTGGGACGACTCCTCGTGGGGGTCGTCCACCACATAATCTATGTCCATTTCGAGGTTGGCAGTGGCGCGGGCCGCTGCTTCTTCCTGGTTGATGCTGAGGAAGTTGGCAGCCCATTCCGAAACGGTGGCTTCCCCCCGCAACTTGGTGACGAAATTGCCGTCGGCATCCAGAACCTGTACCCGCTCGTTGCCCCAGTCGGCTACGTAGATGTAACCATCTTTGTCCACGGCAACCGACGCGGGGTGGGTAAACTGGCCGTCGCCTCGGCCCGATTCGCCGAAACTGGCCAGGAATTCGCCCTGCTTGGAGAACTTCTTGACGCAGTTGTTCCCAAAGTCTGCCACGTACACGTTGTCCTGAGTGTCGGTGGTCAGGCCCCAGGGAAGGCTGACCGCGCCTGGTCCCTGGTAGCTAATGGCCTGAATAAAGGCGCCGTTGGCGGTGAACTTCTGGACCCGGTTGTTGTAGGTATCGGCCACGTAGATGTTGTCCTCGCCGTCGAAGGCCAAACCCGACGGGGTATCCAACTGGCCCTCCCCGGAACCGGCCTCGCCCCAATGGAACAGGTAGTTGCCGGTCGGGTCGTAAGCGGTAATGCGGTGAAGTCGCTCGTCGCTGATAAAGAACCGGCCCTGGTTGTCCACCGTGCCACAGGCCGGCCACACAAACTGTCCGCCGTCGAAGCCGTAACCGCCGAAGTTGCCGTAGTATCCGCTTTCCAGGTCGCACATGGTGACCCGAATACCCCGGGCGGTTTCTTCCTTGCTGCGGCTGATAACGTAGAGACGGTCGTTTTTACCCGCAACAGTATCCACCGGGTAATAGAAGCCCTTGCCTTCCATTACCGTCATGCCCAGGGAGCGGTCATAGACTATGAAGTCAGTTCCGGTAGCCGTTGATTGCGTGGTCATTGTTTAGCCTCACCCTAAAAATTTGGGAGGATGAAGGTTATAACGCCGGACCCCAAACGGGCTGCAAGTCCAGGACAAAGCCAGGAAGTTCGGGATCCCCGGATAGGGTTTCCGGCCCTTCCCGCACCTCGACCGGTGCATTGGGGCGGTAAACGTACACTCGGTGACGCGGGTCCAGCAGGTCAATCAGCCAGCCAAGCCTTACCCCATGTGCAATGTATTCTTCCAGCTTCGCTTGAATGCCTCGCAAACTGTCGGATGGGGAACGAAGCTCAACCACGAAGTCGGGCACAATAGGCGTAAACTTGTGCTTCTCTTTGTCAGGGATTTCTGCACAACGCTCTTTCAGTATCCATGATGCGTCTGGAGAACGCACTGCGCCGTTCGGTGGTGTGAAACCAGCGTAAGAATCAGATCCCAGGCCCGTGCCATTGGCCCTCGCCCAGTTGCCCAAGTCCACGGAAATATTTGCGTTTTGGTTGCTGGAAGAGGGGTTAGCCGGTGGCAAGAGTTCCAATTCTTGTTTAGCGTTAAGCTCAATGCGAACAGCGTCGTTCAATGAACACAACTCGAGAAGCAGTTCACCGGTCAACCTGAGAACAGGGTCCAGTTTGAGCACAATGGGGCCCAGAGGTTCCGGCACAACCGGGTCCTGTTCTGCATGAATTTCATACGGCGCGGGTTTCTTGCTCTGCGTAGTCACCCTGGATGACACCATCCTGATCTGATTCTACTGGTAATGGGACAGAAGTTAATCTCCTCTTGGAAACAGGCCTCTACGCCCGCTGAAACTCCTGGGTGGCGGCCACCATCTGAAGGACATCGGCTATGTGCTGGCGGTCGGTGTTTCCCGCGCCCCGGGCGGAAAAGTCGACCAGCACTCGCCGCGTGTCCTCATCAACCGCCAGAGTTCCCACAGCTTCAAGACAGGCGTCTACCAATCGCTCGGGAGAGGTGGACTCGCTCAGTTCCTCGCGGATGCGGTCTACCATGCTTCGTATGCCCGGCTTGGTGGCGTCGCCAATCTGCTTGCTGGCGAAGTTGATGCGTTCTACCAGGGTTCCGCTGTTCAGCCAGTCCGTGCCGGTGTGCCAGCCCTCAACGCTGGGGGGATTGTTCAGAATCTGTCCCATGTAAGAGGCCTGGCTGAACCGCTCCAGGATCTCGTAGCGGGGCCGGTCGAACTCGCCGGTAAGCCGCAGAACCCCGGCCACCAGTTCCACCGGGCTCTTGACCTTGCTGTAGCGTGCCTCTTCCTCCTTGAAGAAATCGGAGTTAAAGAGTGCCCGCAGCATGGAGCCGATGTTGTAACCGCTGTCAAAATAGGCTTGGACCAGGATCTCAATGGCCTCCTCATCGGACGGCGCGGTGTAGGGCCACTCGGGAACCGGCGGCTCGTCGGCCACAAAGAAGCTGTACAGGTGGCGGGCAATGAAGCGGGCCGTGGCCGGCTGCTTGCAGATGATTTCAACGATGTCGTCGCCGTTGAAGTTGCCCTGCTCGCCCAGGAACTCCTTCTCACCGCCGTCGTGGTCTTCGGGGTGGAATTCGAAGTGCCAGGATATGCGGCCGTAGGGCCAGTCCGAATCGCGCTGGGAACGCAGTTCCATGTATTCCAGGTTGGCGATGGTCCAGCCGGTGAAGGCCCGGGCGCACTCCTTGATGTCCTGTTCCGTGTAGTTGCCCACGCCCATGGAGAAGAGCTCCAGCAGTTCACGGCCGTAGTTCTCGTTGATAGCGTCTTTATGATTGTCCTGGTTGTCCAGCCATATGATCATGGCGGGGTCGCGGGACAACTCGAGCAGCAGGGTACGGAAATTCCCCATGGCATGCTTGCGAAACATCCGGGTCTGGTCGGAAAGAGCCTTGCCGTGGATGACCTTGTTGTATCCGGTAGCAAAGATGCTGTGCCAGAACAGGGTCATCTTTTCCTGCAACGGCGCGGAGGTAGTGACCATGCGATACAGCCAGTTTTCGCCTGGGGCCTGGGGGCCCATCATTCCTGAAAGTTCCGGGTGGAAACGGCGAATCAGGTAGTCGCTGAGCCGCTGTTCTGCTCTAGGGTTCAGCAACTCTTCGACAGTTGCTTCATATCCATTAGCGACCCGGGTCTCGAGTTCTTCGCGGTTTGCTCCGAATCCGGCCCGCCGCAGCAAATGGGCCATCAGTTCTATGTTTTTATCCAACATCAGGCCTCTCCTAAGGGGTTAATACTACTGAATTAATCGCATTTTATTATTTATGGAAAGAATGCGTCAATTCGGGCTTCAGACCGCTAAATAATAGTGCAGTGCCGAGAAATAAAGTGCACCGTTGGTGGTTCAACCTTCTCTCGCTGGAAATCACTTTGGTGGGACAGTCGTTTCACCCATGACACGCCCCGTTGTGGTGGGCGCTGGGTGGCACGTCAAGCACCGGATTGGTGTCGAAGAAACCCACCGGTTTCAGGCTGAACCCGCAGTAGGCCACCGGCGAAATGGGCCAATCCTCGGGACGCGGTACGTGGTGGTACCCCAGCGTGTACCACAAGACCAGGTCGGTATCTTCAACGCTGCGGTCATTCCTGGTGTACTCGGGCAGGCCGGCGCCGCCAGGGTGCTGGTTGGGATAAGAGCCCGTAGCCGACAATTCTTCCGGTGCGTAGGGAGTGACCCACAAGTGTTTGGTCATGAATCCCGCCCGTTTGATGATGCTGGCAGTGGAGTGGGCGAACGGCAGGATGTTTTCGCCGGGCATCAACTTGTAGCCTACGGGGCTACC